>VZQC01004283.1:1931088-2134278 GCA_009823505.1 Rhizomys pruinosus | reverse complement strand
TTTAGGTTTCTACTTCTGCAGTTATGCTTTTATTGATTTCTCTTTCTAGGTGCCTGGGGATGGTTGCTCCTTTCTTCTGTCCTTTGAATTGCTTCAAGTATTCTCTGAAGGGTTGGTTTTCCGGACATGTATTCTTTCATCTTGTTTATGTCATGGAAGGTTTTTCTCTCTCTTTCAATTATAATCGACATTTTTGCTGGCTATAGTAATCTGGATTGGCATCTATTGTCCTTTAACACTGGGAATGCTTTGGTCCACATTCTTGCTTTCATAGTTTGCAGTGAGAAGTCAGTTGTAATTCTGATAGGTTTCCCCTTATAGATCACTTGTTGTTTTTCTCTTGTGGCTTTAAGAATTTTGTTTTTGTTTGGGGTGTCTAGCATTTTAACTATGATATGGCATGGAGAGTTTCTTTTCTAATCTTGTCTGTTTGGAGTTCTATGTGTTTCTTGTATTTGTATTGGTTTGTCTTTTTTTAGTTTGGGGAAATTTTCATCTATTATTCTGTTGAAGATCTGATCAATACCATTCTCTTGGGATTCCTTTCCTTCCTGTATTCCTGTGATGCAGAGCTTTGATCTTTTCATAGTATCCCACAGTCCCTGGTTGTTCCACTTTTGTGTATTTTTAAATTTTTCATAATCTTTCCTTGAGGTTTTTAGTTGTTCTGTGTTATCTTCCAGGTCTGATATTCTTTGTTCTGCTTCCTCCATTCTGCTTCTGAGGCTTTTTCCATTCCTTTCCTCTTAATCAGATGAGTGTTTGATTTACTTTTTCATTTGCTCTTCTGATATCTTTACTATTTCCACTTTCTTTTGAAGCTTCTCAATCCCTTCCTGTCGTTCTTTGCTTCGCTGGTTGGTTTCCTTATCTTTTTCAACATGGGATCTTTTCAGTGTTTCCACTTCCTTCTTGAGTTCTTCATTCTCTTTTCTTAATTCTTTGATTTGTTCTTTATAATCTTGCACTTCTTTCAGTATGTTCACGATTGTGCTTCTGATGTCTGTGTCATGAGCCATCCCCAGGGGGATCCCACTGTAGGACTCTTACACAAGATTGGTAGAGCTTGGTGTGGCATTATCCAGCACCTTTCCCCTATTGACTTCTTCTTGGCATATGGGCTGCTCCTTGTTCCTGGCATATGGGCTTCTCCTTGCCTGTATTCCAATGTGAGTCCCAAATGCCTCTTCACTGTGTTGAAGGCTTGCTTTGCTTGCCTCCTTCAGATGCCTTCCTAATCCCATGGAGGGGTTTGCTCTTTAGCCTGCACCCTGGTACCTGTGTTTCAGGTGGTCTTGGGAGATCTCCTTACTCCATCTTTTGAGTGAGTCATTTGTTTTCTTTCTTTGTTTTTTCAGTAGTTTATATTTTCTGGAAATTAATGCTCTGTCAGATGTATCACTAGTGAAGGTTTCCTCTTACTCTGTGCGTTTTCCTTACTTCCTTGTTTCTTTCACTGTACAGAAGCTTTTGAGTTTAATGAGGTCCCATTTGTCAATTGTTGACCTTATTTCCTTTGCAGCTGCTGTCTGATTTAGAAAGTCTGTTCATACACCTATGTCTTGTAGCTTGCTCTCAACTATTTCATCACCTTCAGAGTTTTGGGTTTCTTATTGAGGTCTTTGATCCATTTAGAGTTGATTTTTGTACATGGCGAGAGGTAGGGGTTTAATTTTATTCTTCTTGGCCCTCTCAAATATGAGGCAGTTGAAATTGTATGTGCTCAAGTTTGGATCTTCAGTTTTGTTCTATTGGTCTACAGGTATGGTTTTGTGCCAGTTCCAAGCTGTTTTTATGACTATAGCCCTGTAGTATGGTTTGAAGTCTGGTATAGAGATCCCCGTGTATTGCTCTTTTTGCTCAGGGTTGCTTTGGGTATTTGGGGTCTTTTGTTTTTCCATATGAAATTAAGGATTTTTTTTTCCAAGCCTGTGAAGAAACTCTTAGGGATTTTAATTGTGATTGCATTGAATCTATATTAATTTGGGTAGAATGAACATTTTTACTAAATTAATTTTTCCAATCCCTGAGCATGGGAGGTCTTTCCATCTTCTGATGTCTTCAATTTCCTTCTTCAGGGGTTTAAAAGTTTTGTCGTAGCGATCTTTGGTGCCTTTGGTTAAGTTTGTTCCTATGTATTTTATTGTTTTTGAGGCTATTGTGAGTGGGAATGTCTCCTTGTACCCCCTTTCCAGTTGCTTGTTGGTGTAAAGAAAGGCTACTGATTTTTCTAGGTTAATTTTGGGTTCTGCTACTTAACTCCTAGAAATGACTAAGAGCTTCAGTATTCTGGTGGAGCCTTTAGCACCCCTTAGGTAAACCATTATATCATCTGCAAAAAGGGATAGCTTGACTTCCTCTTTTCCAGTTAGTACTCCTTTAATTTCCTATTCTTGCCTTATTGCCCTAGCCAGTGTTTCAAGTGCTATATTGAAGAGGGGTGGCAACAGCCTTGCCGAGTTCCTACCTTAAGGGGAATGCTTCTGACTTTTCTCCATTTAGGATGATGTTATTAGCTGTGTTTGATCACATTGAGGAATGATCCCTCCAGTCCAATTCCCTCTAGGACTTTAGGCATGAAGGGATGCTTGATTTTGTTGTAGGCTTTTTCTGCATCAATTGAGATGATCGTGAGATTTTTGTCTTTCAGTCCATTTATGTTTATGATATTTATTGATTTTCATATGTTGAACCATCCCTGCATCTCTGATATGACTCAAACTTGGTCATGATGGATGATCTTTTTGATGTGGGTCTGTATGCAGTTTGCAAGTATTTGTTGAGAATTTTTGCATCTGTGTTCATCAATGAGATGGGTCTATAGTTCTCTTTTTTTGGTTGTATCTTTGCCTGGTTTTTATATTACAGTGATGCTGGCTTCATAGAAGGAATTTGGGAGATTTCCCTCTCCTTGAATCCTTCCAAACAATTTGAGTAATAATGGTTGTAAGTCTTCTTTAAGTGTTTACAGAATTCTGCCATGAAACCATCTGGGCCTGGGCTTTTTTTAGTTGGTTTCTTATTACATTTTCAATTCCTTCATACATTATGGGTCTGTTTAAGCTGTCAGTCTCTTCTTGGTAAACTTTGGTGATTCCCAGGATTTCAGATATTCATCCATTTCTCTTAGGTTTTACAAACTTAGTAGAGTATAGGTTTCTGAAGTCTTCCTGTATGATTGTCTGGGTCTTTTCATTGTTGTGATATTCCCCCTTTCATCATGAATTCTATTGATTTGGAGTTGCTCTTTCTTTCTTTTGGTTAACTGGGCTAGAGGTCTATTTTGTTTATCTTTTCAAAGAACCAACTTTTGGATTTGTTGATTTTTATGTATTTTGTTTCCATTTCATTGATTTCTGCTCTGAATTTTATTATTTCTTCCTATCTATTTGGTTTAGGGTTCATTTGTTGTTGTCTCTCAAGTGTTTTTAGCTCTGGTTTTAGATCGTTTATTTGTGCTCTTTCTGTTTTTCTAATGTAGGCACAGAGAGCTATAAACTTCCCTCTTAGGACTGCTTTTAAAGTATCCCATAGGTTTTGTTGTGTTGTATCGTCACTGTCGTTTAGTTCCAGGAATGCTTTTATTTCTTTATTTCTTCCTTGACCCATTCATCATTCAGGAGTGTGTTTAGTCTCCATGTGTTCTTGTAGATAGTAGGGCTTATCCTGGTGTTGATAGTGGGCTTTATTGCGCTGTGGTCTGTATGAAATTATTTCAATCTTTTTGTATTTGTTGAGGTTTTTTTCTGTGTCCCAGAATGTGATTGATTTTGGAGAATGTTCCATGGGGTGCTGAGTAGAAAGTGTATTCTCTGGTATTTGGGTGGAATGTTTGGTAGATGTCTGTGAGGTCCATTTGGTGTATTGTATCATTCTGTTCAGATGTCCCTCTGTTTATTCTTTGTCCAGTTGACCTGTCCAAAGGGCTCAGTGGGGTAATGAAGTTCCCTACTATGAGTGTGCTGGGGTTAATCTGTGCTTTGAGGTCTTGGAGAATTGTGTTTATAAAGTTTTCGGTGCACCAGAGTTTGGTACATATGTATTCATGATTGTGAAATCTTTATGGTTAATTGTTCCTTTAGTAAAGATGTAATGGAAAATAAAAAAGATGTAATGGCCCTCTTTGTCTCTTCTGATTAGTTTTACTTTGAAGTCTGTTTTGTCTGATATTAAAATAGCAACTCCTGCCTACCATTTGCTTGGAATATTTTTTTTCCATCCTTTCACGTTAAGTTGGTGCCTATCCTTGAGAGTGAGATGGGTTTCTTGTAGACAGCATATAGATGAGTTCTGTTTCCTAATCCATTCTCCCAGTTTCTTTTGATTGGGGAATTTAGTCTTTTAATATTTAAAGTTGTAATTGAAAGATGTCTGTTGCTTCCTTTCACCTTATCATCCATTTGCATTTTTGGTCTAGATTTCTACTTCTGCAGTTTTGCTTTTATTAATTTCTCTTTCTTGGTGTCTGGGAATAGTTGCTTCTCTCCTCAGCTTCAAGTATTCTCTGAAGGGTTGGTTTTATGGACATGTATCATCTTTTTCATGTCACGGAAGAATTTTCTCTCAACTATAATCGACATTTTTGCTGGGTATAGTAACCTGGATTGTCATCTATAGTCATTTAGCACTGGGAATACTTTGCTCCACGTTCTTCTTCCTTTCATAGTTTGCACTGAAAAGTCACTGACAAGTGGCTCTGTGTTTCAGTTGGTCCAGTGAAATCCCCAGATGTAAGCTTTATGCACTCCAGTCCCCCAGTGGCAACAAGCCCACCTTTTATACCAGCTAGCTGGGCAACTCTGTCCCCACAGCCACATAAGTGATTCAATTATCCAACAATCCATCTGGCTGAAGCACCTGGCCCCTACCTGTGCTTCAGGTGGTCCAGCAAAAGACCTCATCTAAGCTCTGTGCATTCTGCTACAGGCTTTTTCAAGGCCTGTTATGGATCAACTTGGTTCCTGATGCTTGCACAGGAAGCACTTCATGAGGTGAGTGATTGCTTCCCACCTCTGAATGCTGCTTTCTGACAGCATTTAGGCATTTGATTTCTAGTACTTCCTTTGTGTGTGTGTGTGTCTGTGTATCTGTGTCTGCGTCTGTCTGTGTCTGTGTGTATGCATGTAATATGGCCTTATTAGAACTCATCAAGTTCATAGAACAGGGTAGGAAATGGGTGCATAAGAATGGTGAGTGGGGCTAGAGAGATGGTTCAGCAATTAACAGCACTGATTGCTCTTGCAGAGGACACAGCACCCTCTTGGCAGCCAAGAACCATATTTAAGCCGAGCTGGGCCGTGCACGCCTTTAATCTTAGCACTCAGGAGGCAGAGGCAGGTGGATCTCTGTAAATTCAAGGCCAACCTGATCTACAGAGTGAGTTCCAGGCCAGCTGGGGCTTCAGGGAGACCCTGTCTCAAGATGACCAAAAAAAAAAAAAAAAAAGGTGAGCCTTATTTGTAGAGGTTAGAAGGTGCTGGGGGAATTGGCCTGAAGCTCAGGCCAATGCAGGCCTTCAAATGAAACCAGGGGAGGAGTTTGGGATGGGTATTTTTGCTCAAGTGTAGCATGTAACTAGTCTCTTTTTTTTTTTTTTTTTTTTTTTGGTCTTTTTGAGACAGGGTCTCCCTGTAGCCCCAGCTGTCCTGGAACTCATTCTATAGACCAGGCTGGCCTTGAACTCACAAAGATCCACCTGCCTCTGCCTCCCAAGTGGTAGGATTAAAGGCATGCACCACCATGCCTGGCTAGGTGCCTGTTTTTTAATTTTTATTTTTTAATGTATGTAGAACAGGATGCCCTGGCCCTCAACACACATGATCAAAGCCCAGCTCTCTGATATTCTCTACTTTGATTTTGACCTTGGGGTCTTGCCCTAACATACGAAGCACTTCTACCTTCTGCCATTCACATGCTTCCTGTCTGTTTATTGCACTAGGAAGGACATTCTGTTCAGTGCTGTGCTGAGTGAGTAATGTTGATGGTAGCAGGCCTCCTCTTGTTTCTGACTGTAACCGGAGTACCTCATTAAAGTTGTTTGCTGAAAGATTTTGTTATACACTTGGAATCATTGCATGCTTTATTTGGTTTGCTGTTATGACTGTCTAGAATTGTGTAAAATATTTTACAACTGTTGGCATTTATTTAAAAAAGTTTCAGTATCAGGAAATACAGTAATAGTGTTGAACCCTCCACTTGTTCCAGATAAGTCTTTTTAGGTTGACTTTATTTTTTTTTAAGATTTTATTTTTTAGTTTTATTTTACGTGTATGAGTATATTGCCTGCATGGTTGTAAGTGCACCCGTGTCATGTAGTGCCCGCAGAGGTCAGAAGAGGGGATTAGATCCCTAGAACTGTAGTGATGGATGGTTGTTCGCCACCATGTGAGTGCTGAGAATTGACCCCAGCTTCTTTGCAGAAGCAATCAGTGCTCTTAACCACTGAGCCATCTCTCCAGCCCCTAGATTGACTTTATTTTTAAAGTACATTACTGTGTTTTTCTGCTAAAAATTTATTTTGTGTCATGGTTGGTATTGAGGATAACACCTAGGGCATCACACATACTAGGCACATGATGTACTAATAAACTGCACCTCCAGTGCCCTTCTGCTAACATTTCCAATCCTCCAGTTCATACCCTCCTCTGTAGATATTTTTTGGCATGTCTATGAAGATGTGTGTCTATGTGTGCGTATACATGCTTTTCACACATCCTTGGGGGTAGTGAGATGTATTGTTTCTCAGGATTTTTAACAATTGTGTTTTCGGATTTGCAGAATTTACCTTTGAATTTAGATAAGAGCATCCAGTACACTTTACATGATATCAAGACTCATTCCAGACTACAAATGGAGGACTGGGGAGATAGGCTGGGGAGACAGGTGACAGTTTGGCAATACTGAGTTGGTCTTAAGCATGAAAGGGAATACCAGGCATTTTGCCCTGGCCTGACCTCATGTTTGTAAAAAAGATGATTCTCTAAAATGACACACCAGAAATGTCAAGGCTTCAGTGCTCAGTAAGTCAGGTGCAGACCACTTAAACTTTGTGATGCTATAGGTACAGCACTAACCAGGTTATGGTTCCTTGAGAGACGCAGCTTAGACTTTGAGTGGTTTTTCATAGACCATCAACTTTAAAACATAATACCAATGTTTGAAATGCATGCTATAGCTAGGAAGCTGTGTTTCCAAGGTAGGATGATAAAAAAAAGTCTTGGAAGCTCACCTAGCCATAGATCTTGGAACTTTCCATCTTCTTCTAACTCCCTTTCCCCTATGTGTAGTATTGTTTATCCTCAGAAACTTTATCCAACCCAGATCTGCTGACTCAGTCCTGGGGAGGTTGTCCTGGCTCTCCTTGAGCAGATTGTTAGTGGACTTTATATATAGATATGTCTGTATGTGTATCTATCTATGAATGATCTCTGTGTGTGTGTGTGTGCATGCGTGTGTGTGTGTGTGTGTGCAGGTGCACATCTGCCATCTATCTGTATATGTAGCTATGTATGTATCTACATATCTATGAATGATCTGTGTGTGCAGGTGCATATCTGAATGATCTGTGTGTGCAGGTGCATATCTGCCATGGTGTGTGAAGATCACATGACCACCTTGGGTGACAGTCTTTACCTTCTTCCTTGTCTGAGTCAGGGTTTGCTGTTGCCCATGCTGGAGCAGCTGGCCCATGAAATTCCACAGAGTTTCCTTTTGCTACCTCTCATAACCCCATATAAGCACTGGGCTTATAGATGAGCACTTTCCTATCTAGCTTTACTTGAGTCCTAGAGGTCCAGCTCAGGTCCTCTGGCTTGCATGCCAAGAATTTTACCTTGTAAGCCATCTCCCCAGACCAAATAATTGTCTCTCCTACTGATAAATATATACTTATTGTAGGAACTTTAAAAACATGGTTTTCTGTAGATTAGGTTATTCATGCCAGTCCTCAGAACCACTTCTGACCTGGTTTCTGCATCCTAATCACTTGGCTTAAAGTCCAGTGTGGGTATTGCTGGACTGAAGGCAGAATGTGGCAGGCATGAGTCCCACAGCACTCAGAGGAGAGCACCTTTCCATGTCTTGTCTAATTTGAGGAGACCATTTGCATTCCTCACCAGTGGCCCCTCAAAGTCAACCATGGAAGCTTGAGTCCTCTCTTAGGGTGATACTCTGACCACTTCTTCCTTTGTTTTCCATTTTTAAGGGCCTCTGTGGTTACACTGATCCCACCTAGAGAAGCCAGAGTTACATGATTTTTAAGTATGGAAGTCAGCAATATGAGCTGACTTTACTTGGTTCACAGATTCCCAGAAGTTCTGGGGACTGGGACTTGGACATCTGGGGTGAAGCAAGCATGGTGGAACTTACACGGGTGTCCTGTTGTTGATGTATATAAGGCAGTTTTGATTCTAATGGATGACATTTCTCTAAACACCTTCATCTATCCATCTCTGTATATCTGGTTAATCTGTGGACCACTTCTGTAAATGCAGTCTTTCAGAACTTTAATATATATGTTAAAAATGTCCAAATCAGGGGGCTGGAGAGATGGTTCAGCAGTTAAGAGCACTGTGCGCTCTTGTAGAGGACTGGGTCAATTCCCAGCACCAATATGATGGCTAACAACCACCTATAACTCCATTTCCGGGGGTATCTGATGCCTTCTTCTGACCTCTGCAGGCATTGCACACATGGGTATACTTACATCATTCAGGCAATACCCTTATACACATAAAATAAAAATAAACATTTATTAAAAATTTCCAAATGGGGCTGGGAAGGTGGCTCAAGGGGTAGAGCACTTGCTGAACAAATATGAGGACTGAAGTTTGAATCCCAACACTGACATAAATGCCCAGTGGGCATTATGGCTCTGCAGTAATCCCAGTGTTCTGGATGTCAAGACCAAGTATGCCTGAAGCAAGCTGACTGGCTAAACTAGCTGAATCAATGAGTTTCTGGCTTCAAGTGAGAGATACTACTGCCTCTTTGTACAAGATGGTGAGCAGTTGAGGAAGACACCCAGTGTGAACCTTTGACCTTCACATGCATTCACAAATATGCCCCCACACATGGGAACACACACATACACACCACACGACTCTGGTCACTTACTGGAGTATTGACTAGATTGCAGAACAAAAGGCAAGTTTGATGCTGAAGAGAAATGTTCAGAACTGAAAGGGTACTCATTTGTCCATGGTTGCCTTCCTATGTGGTATAAGGTCCTGTCTCTTACTGGTTATTTTACTTTGTTTACTATGCCTGTGTTATCTGTAGTTTGCTGGTATGTATTGTGCCAGGTAAACATGCAAGCAAATGAGTCTCTACATGTGCTTGGCCAGTAACGGCTTCCTCTTTATTCTCTTTTCATCATTAGCGTGTGACAGATCTTCTGTGCAAATTACTAACCAGGGTGATTTCTGCAGCATTTTAGATTCAGGCACCTGTTGTGTTTATACAGTACTGTCTCAATACCACTGAACTGAAGAACAGTCATTCTTTATAAGGCCTTTTAGATATACTTTGATTGTTGAAACTAATTTGGTCTTAATAATTTTATGTCCCCCCAATTAAAAAATTATTACAAAACCTTCACACGGTTAAGTAAATGTATTTCTAAAAACTTTGAAGGAAACCTGAAGTTCTTTTGGAATGTTTAGAATAAATTGATGTTAAAATAAATGTACTTCCACTGTCCCTTAACACATAGGTTGTTTTAGAAGGGTGGGGGGAGGTGATTGTGTGGTATGCTAGTTTCCCAAGGGCTATGGAGTAAGTTTTCCAGCCTTGGGACTTAAAACAGAAAAGCATTCTCTCCTGGCTCTGAAGCCTTCAAGTCCCATGGCAAGATATTTATGGCTCAGTTCTTACACAAGCCTTCAGTGGCAGATCTCTGCTTGCTTCTCCCAATTTCTGGTATCTCCAGGTACTTCACAGCCTGAGCTTTAGACCCTGCTTCTGGCCACAAGCTGCCTTCCTCCCCATGTAGTTCTGGTATCCCTTGTAATAAGAACAGCCATCATTGCATTAGACCTTACCCTAATGACCTCATCTTACATGATTCTGTCTGCCAAGACCTTATCTTGAAATAAGTACACACTTACAGATACTCAGAATTAGGACCTTGACCTATATGGGGGGGGGGGGCAGTTCATCCCATAACAGGCAGTGGAGCATGGAAAAATAATCCTGACCTAGCAGGATAGACAATGTAACACTGTCTGGGCTAGACCAGCAGACACTTCAAACATATCAGCCAACTATGAACAGTCAAAGGAAATGCAATCATAAAGTCCAGTGCCCATCCATTCAGCTGTCCCACCATGTGGGTGCCAGGCAGCTTGACTGGTTCTTGCCAGTGGCCACAGCTCTTGGTGTTCAGTCTTTGGATTTCAGAATTGTATTTAAAGGATTCAGGACAATCTTACTTTCTAACAGTGGGCAGCAAGCTGACAAGCTTTATGAGCAGAAGGTTAAGTCTTAATGATCAAATGTTTTCTTATTCTTTTTTCTCCCTTATGTGGGATATTGTACTTTCTAGATTGCACACACTGAACCCAGGGTCTCAAGGTGGTAACATAGTCTGACCACTGTAACGTTCTGTCAAACTTGAAGAAAAACTTCACAATGAAAGTTTTTCTGGTGTTCTGGTGAGCAAGATTGAATCTCCCATCTTGCCTTCCTTGGGAACAACAGAACATCTCCAAACACCCACAAATTACCAGCCAGTCTGAGTCAGTGTCAGCTGTGTGTTAAGCCATAGCACTGTGTTGATCACCTCTTCAGAGGAGTTGGTGTGCAGGAAATCTGAAGCTACACCCCTAGACACTTGGAAAGCAAGTCTGTATCAAATATGCTGCACAGGAAACAGAACCAGCACCAGAGCTGCAAGCGTAGGGAGGATTGGCTGAAGTTCTCATATCTTAACTGAATACTGATACCCAGGGCTGGGATCTGCTGGAAAGAACATCCAGCCTAATACAGTATAGGACATTGTTCCAGCACAGTCTTTGTAACAACAGGGCAGAAACACTAGGAACAACTGCTATGAAAGTTTTGGGCACATAAGTGAGATGTTTGTGAAACCACAGGTTAGAGAATCATTTTATCAGAGAGTACTTGGAATATCACTGGGTGGGGGGAGGGTAAAGGGATACAGTGTGCATATAATCTGTACTGATTTATAAAATGTATGAACAGCCGGGCGTGGTGGCGCACACCTTTAATCCTAGCACTTGGGAGGCAGAGGCAGGCGGATCTTTGTGAGTTCAAGGCCAGCCTGGTCTACAATGTGAGTTCTAGGACAGCTGGGGCTACAGGGAGACCCTGTCTCGANTGAGTTTCTGGCTTCAAGTGAGAGATACTACTGCCTCTTTGTACAAGATGGTGAGCAGTTGAGGAAGACACCCAGTGTGAACCTTTGACCTTCACATGCATTCACAAATATGCCCCCACACATGGGAACACACACATACACACCACACGACTCTGGTCACTTACTGGAGTATTGACTAGATTGCAGAACAAAAGGCAAGTTTGATGCTGAAGAGAAATGTTCAGAACTGAAAGGGTACTCATTTGTCCATGGTTGCCTTCCTATGTGGTATAAGGTCCTGTCTCTTACTGGTTATTTTACTTTGTTTACTATGCCTGTGTTATCTGTAGTTTGCTGGTATGTATTGTGCCAGGTAAACATGCAAGCAAATGAGTCTCTACATGTGCTTGGCCAGTAACGGCTTCCTCTTTATTCTCTTTTCATCATTAGCGTGTGACAGATCTTCTGTGCAAATTACTAACCAGGGTGATTTCTGCAGCATTTTAGATTCAGGCACCTGTTGTGTTTATACAGTACTGTCTCAATACCACTGAACTGAAGAACAGTCATTCTTTATAAGGCCTTTTAGATATACTTTGATTGTTGAAACTAATTTGGTCTTAATAATTTTATGTCCCCCCAATTAAAAAATTATTACAAAACCTTCACATGGTTAAGTAGATGTATTTCTAAAAACTTTGAAGGAAACCTGAAGTTCTTTTGGAATGTTTAGAATAAATTGATGTTAAAATAAATGTACTTCAGGAATAAATAAAATTAAAAAAAAAAAACAAAAAAACCAAGTAGTAACTATGTTTGAAGAATGCAGTCATAAGCAACAGAGACCACAGTCCCTCTCACAGCAGTGATTGATGTGCCCTCTGCACATCAATCACTGCTGTGATTGGATTAGAAAGAGAAGGTTGTATATTTCGGTTCTGCGGATGCTGGCTTCGGTTTCCCTGTTAGCAATATAAGTTCTCCAGAATTCCCTCTTGAGCATAGGATCATTTTTTTTAATTAATTAATTAATTTTTTAATGTGTTTTAATGTGCTGTCTGCATGCAGGTCTGTGCACCCGTGTCGTGCAATGCCGAGGAGGTCAGAAGAGGGTGTTGGATTCCCCTGGAACTAGAGCCAAAGATGGTTCTCAGCCACCATGTGGGTGCTGGGGATCAAACCTGGGTCCTCTGCAAGAGCAGTCTGTGCTCTTAACCACTAGGCCATCTCTCCAGCCCCCTCCCTTTTTTTAATAGGATTTTTTTTCTTTTACTAACCTTAGAACCTTAGATTATCTTCTACTATACAGTGGATTTAGGCTTAGGGAAGAAGGTAGATGAACAACATAAATTAGGAGTTTGCAGCAAAGTGATAGGAGTGGTCTCATGAAAAGCTGACACTGTGTTGTTTCATTGGCTTTTAGTTTATCAGTCCACTTATTGTAATTTCAGAGTTGACTCAGTGTGGCACATAATTACCTCTTAAAAACATGAATAGGAGACCATGCTAACTTTCTCTTGATATTTGGCCTCTGGGATCCCTTCCTGCAGAGCAGTCCCTCCCAGATGTATGTGCTTGTGTATGCATATAAGCTTGAGTGCTTAGGATGTCTGGGGCAAAATTCTCAGCCTTTGTGAATGGTATTGTGAGTATTAAATACAGAGGGACTGTTCACATTCCTTGGACAGATTCCTTTTACTTTTTAAATGATTTGTAATTGTTCATATTGTAGGGTACTTATTGTTTATGTAATATAAGTTTACATAGTGTTTTTATAGTCTTGGTAATAACTATCGTAATGTGTAGTCTCCTTGGCATTTTAGCTTTGTTTTACTATATCTTGGGGGAGCTTTTCTTTTGCCTCTGCACACAGATGAGTTTTAGCTTGCTACTGCTGAACCAGAGATTGCAGAAGCAGTGGCTCTGAGTTGTGTTTGCTCTTGCTGACTAGTCCAGGGCTATTGGACAGAGTTCTCTATGATGGTAATCACTGACCTGGGATTCCTTAGTTCACTGGTTTGTCCTCAAGGAGTTTTAACCTTGCTTTTGTGGTGGGAATGGACTTATAACATCTAAGGTCTAATTCTAACCTATAGGAAGGAGGTCTGAATATAGATAAATGCTTCCTTTATAAAGTCGTGCCTTGGTATTAGTTACTTTTCTGTTGCTCTGAAAAACATCATGACCTATTCAACTTACATAGGAAGAGTTTATTTGGCTTACAATTCCAGAGGGATGAGTCCATCATGGTGGGGGAGGCATGTCAGCAGAGTTGGCCAGAGCAGAAAGCTGAGCACTCACATCTTAAATAATATAGACCCAGAAAGCAGATAGAGACAAACTTGAAATGGCATAAGGCTGTGAACTCTGAGTCTGCCTCCAGTGATGTACTTTCTCCAGCAAGGCCACATTTCCCAAACCTCCACAACAGTGCTACCAGCTGGGGCCAAGTATTCAAATACTTGGAGCCTATGGGAGACATTCTCATTAAACCACCACAGCCTCCAAAGGTCTATACTGCTTTTGTTGGCCTCCCATTTGTTAGAAATGAGTTCCCTCTCCTCCCTTAGCTTCCAAGGAGGCTGAAATACAGAATCTGAGTGGCCATGTGACTAATAGAATACTGGAGGGACATGTTACCAAAAGGAAGAAAGACATGCTAGCATGGGGTTGGTGGTCAGTACATCCTCTGATATTGGTGGAAGAATGGAAGAGTTGAAACCACCAAGGTTGGGGCTGTTTTCAGTGTTGACCACATGGGTAAAAACAGCCAGTTCCCGGTCAGCCTGGATTTCATAGTAAGTTCCAGGCTAGCCCTGGTTACAGTGTGGGGCTCAGTTTCATCAACAGCAACAAAATGTGGGTGCCGGGCTATAAAAGCAGTGAAGGATATGGAATTACTGCATGGTGAGCTTCAGGAGAAGTAGATACCTCAGTTGTGTCCCTGTCCTGAGAGCTTACGTCTGTACTTTAACTTCAGTCAGCCAACAGGAAAGTATGCAGGAGAGAGGACATCACCCACATGCCCCTTGGTGAACCAGTATTAGAGTCCGCCACCCCCACTGTGTCAGGCATTGTTCTAGACCTAAGGCCAGTACAGTCAAAGACCCAGCTCTGCCTCACACACCTACATTCTGGTAGGAGTGACCTGGAGAACAAGTGAACAGAAGACAGAAACCCTGGAGGCACTGGGAACTGGTGGAAGAATGCAGCAATGGGCGTTGATTTGTTGGGGGGTCTGCTAGGTGATTGAGTCTGGGTAGTACTAGTTCCCAAAGCCAGAATCATGGACCTGGATCATGTGAGATTGAATGCACTAGTGTGTTTGAGTATCAAGAGCATAGGCTGGAGAGGCAGACAGGACTTGCAGGGGTCGGGGGGGGGGTGGATCATAGGAAGGAATCACTGATCCTGAACATGGTGAGAGGCTTGGAGCAGGACAGTGAGGTGTCTCTTTTCCTTCTGTAAAGACCCTCTCACAGAGAATATCAGAACAAGAGCAAGGGACTCAGCAGGTTAGGCACTTGTCATCTGCCTGGTGAGAGACGATGGTGGCTGGACCCAAGGTACCAAGAAGGCTAGAAAGAGACCACATTCTCCAGGGGTCCTATTAGAGGCAGGACTTTCCACTGTACTGAGTAAGCATGAAGGCAGCAGACAAAGAAAAACAAATGCTCACTCTTGAGTTTGGATGTCTAGATGCTTACAGATGGGAGGAGATCAAGGTAAGTAGGTATGTGTGGCTGCTTATGTCCCAGGAGTCTGTTGCTCTCCCGTGGAGATGGAGGTAGACAGTTGGCTTCATCCATGGATCTGAGTAGCTTTTCCTGGCTAAGTCACTCCATGACCCTCTTTGTCAATCATTACTTAAATGTAAGACTTTGGATTATAGCTACTTCCACTATCCTGGAATCATTTAGGACATTGTAGGTATGAAGCAAGCTCTTTTCTGTGGCTCCTACTGGCTTTTGGAACATAGACCAGTAGTCATTATTTTCTAACATGGGGTATATTAGGGGTCCCCAACATCACCTCGAGGTTTGATTATTTACTCAGACAAATTGTAGGAGTCAGTTTCTGGTATACACATAACTAAGATTTATTATAGCAAAAGGCTTTAAAGCAACTCAGCAGAGGGAACAGGTACATGAAACCGAGTCTTCGGGAATGCCAAGCTCAGGGAACAAGCATCCTCTCCCTGTGAAGTAAGGATGTGTATGCTTCTTTTTTTTTTTTTTAATTTTATTTATTTTTATATGCGTATGAGTGTACTGTCTGCATGTAGGTTTTTGTACCCGTGTCGTGCAATGCCGCAGAGGTCAGAAGAGGGTCTCGGATTCCCCTGGAACTGGAGTTCTCCTGGAATTGGAGTTACAGACGGTTCTCAGCCACAATGTGGGTGCTGGGGATCGAACCCAGGTCCTCTGCAAGAGCAGTTGGTGCTCTTAACTGCTAGGCTATCTCTCCAGCCCTGTGTATGCTTCTTTAGCATGGAGCTGGGACCACACGGGTCAGGGTTTTTCTACCCTAGAAGATCCTTTGGGAGAAGAGCCTGGGTTTGTCATTGGAGGCTGGTCCTGTAGGCACATGCTTCTTAGCTCATGCCAAGATTCTAGAGTCTGAAAAGAAAGCATGCACATGTTTGTTGTTCATCCTCAACAGGGTTGCTTGCAGAGTTTACACTATGGGGCACTTCTAGCATGGCAGGAACCAGTGGCTGTCTCCAAATATTAAGTTCCCATTTCCCCACAAAGGGCCGACCTTGTAAGCAGAACTTTAAAAAATAGGAAGGACCTGGAATTTTGCCTCTTCTGTACCCTTAGGAGGTGTGCCTTTTCTTACCTTGCAGAATCTTTGTAGGTTTGAAGTGTGTCTAAAGTGGTTTGCTCTGACAGATCTTCCTTGACCCCAGCAGATGGCCTTTATTTCTAATCTGAGAGAGGAGGGGGTGTTGGTGGTGGAAAGTTGAATTTTTAGATCTGGCTGCCAACTCACGAGGAATGCTGTCCACAGCAAGCATGTCATTAGAAACCATGAGTTCTCCTACTCAGGGTTGTAGTAATGATAGCAGAATATAGCTCCTAGGCAGTTCTTAAAAATTATCTCAGTCACCCAGCATTTAGTCTCTGTGTTTGAGGAAGGAAATTGTAGGGCATTTTTGTAAAGATGAGCTTCTTTGGGACACCTAGGGACAGTTCCAATGAATTCTGGCTTCAGTCGCAAGTCATTGGCTTCTGCATTATGTCATACCCCTCAGATTAGTGGCATGGTTATGGGACGATTGATGTTCAGTGGTGAAAAGACTGGTGAGATCTGGAGTCAGGCTTACTAGGATTGTGGATGAGTCTGCTGTATAAAGGCATGTGCCACCATCCCTGGCCAGGTTGCTCTCTTCTGATACTATAGTGGGTATAGTACTTAGCTTTTACTTATGTGCAACTTAATCCCATTTTAAATCTTTGTTATTCAGGCTATTTATGTAGCCAAGAATATGCAGATTATGCAGTTGCTCTTCCTTAATTGTTAGGATTAGCTGTTTCTGTAAGACATTGATTGGTACTCTGTTTACCAGCACTTGCAACATAGGACATAGAAGGTGACAAAGAGTAATTTAAAGCAACCTGTTAACTGAATTTCTCTCTCTGTTTTAGAAGCTGCTCTGGAGAGGCATTTATCAAGAGGGCACATAAAGGGTATTTCTGGGACCTATGTAGGTATTCACTTTGCCTGTGAAAGTAGTGGGGGACATGACATTAGCAGGTGGAAGCTCTTGGACTTAGTTCTTTTTTGCATTGGGCACATAGAGAACAGTTTCCAGCTGTCACTCACAAATGTCCATAACTCTACTTCCAGGAGATCGAATGTCACCTTCTAACCTCCATGGGCATTGCACAACCTGGATATACTTACATACATGCAGGCAGTACATTCATACACATACAATAAAATTAATAAATAAATTTTTTTATTTATTATTTATGTGTATGAGTATACTGTCTGCATGCAGGTTGGTGCACCCATGTCAGGCAATGCCATGGAGTCAGAAGAGGACGTTGGATCCCCCTGGAACTGGAGTTAAAGATGGTTCTCAGCCGCCATGTGGGTGCTGGGGATTGAACCCAGGTCCTCTGCAAGAGCAGTCGGTGCTCTCAACTGCTAGGCCATCTCTCCAGCCCCTAAATAAAATATTTTTAAAGAGGTAGTTTTCTATGCCTTGATCTTGCCTTTGATCTCAGTCTCTAGCTCAGCTGAAGCTGCAGCTAAACCCAGTACCCCCAGCTAAAGAAGCAATCCACAGCCCAGAGTGTGGCCTTGCTGTTGTGCTTAGAGCCTAAGGCTTGGTTAGGTAGCCATAGAAAAAGAAGTGAATGGTTCTGGGCCAAAATACTCAGGCTGGGATCCTGTCATACCTTCTTACCTCCCCACCCCTCAAACATCAAGTTAGAGTTTTTTCCGTACTGTTGTGTAATTTGGATTTATCTGTATAGATCTAATTTCTTCTTAATTGCCTGCTGGAGGAGGAGTTGACAGCACTATTCTGTAGGGAAAAGGGTCATAGGTGATTTGTGTTGTGTAGGTGAAAGGTGATTTGGGGATAGGATTCATTTGGAGGTAAAGATTGTTCAGTTGTTAGGGAGCTAAAGCAGTAAAATCTCCTAACTGTCTCCTAAGCAGAGCAATTAGTGGTTCTATATGTAAAGAGGAGGAAATTCACTTTTTTTTTTTTTTTTTTTTAGCAGACTTCATTCACTTTATTGAGATAGGGTCTCCCTGTAGCTTGACTTGATAACCCCACCACACCAGCTCACTTTATTTTTTTCATAAAATAGCTCTAGGTAGTGGCCACAGCTGGAGCCTGGGTTCTCTGTACTAAGACTCTGGTGTTGGTCTTCACTAGATGGTCAGTGAATTCCTGATAGGGAGACTTGGTGAAGACTGTCTCTTTCCAAAGGTCTGGAGTCAGGTAGCTGTAGGTCTTAGAGATGGCATCAAAGGTGGCCTTGGCGAAATTGCCCAGGGTGGCAGTGCAGCCCCTGGCTGATGTGTGGCAGTCATCAATACTAGCCATCATCAGCAACTTCTTGGGCACAGGAGCAGAGACAATGCCAGTACCTCTGGGGGCAGGAATGAGGCACACCAGTACAGAGCCACAGCGGCCTGTCCCCTTGCATGGGACGGTGTGGGACTTGCCAATCTTGTTTCTCCAGTAGCCTCTCTGCACAGGTACAATGGAAAGCTTGGCCAAGATGATGGCCCCTCAAATTGCAGTGGATACCTCCTTGGAGCACTTAACACCCAGACCAACACGACAGTTGTCCTCAATGGAGACAAAAGCCTTGAACCTGGTCCGTTGGCCAGCCCAGGTCTGTTTTCTGTACTGGCATGATCTTTAACACCTCATCCTTAAGGGATGCTCCCAGAAGAAGTCAGTAATCTCAGATTCCTTAATAGGTAGGGAGAACAGGTAGATCTCCTCCAGGGATTTGATCTTCATGTCCTTGACTAGGTGGCCCAGCTTGATGACTAGGATCCACTCCTTGTCTTCAGCTTCGCCTCCACGAGCACCAGAGCCCTGACCACAGCCCCGACCACAGCCTGACCATGGGCCCGGAGACGGCTACCAAATCCTCCATGGAAGCCACCACGGCCTCCCAAGCCTGGGCCCTTGGGTCCTCCGGGCCCTCCTGCTGCACCGGCATCATCCGCCATTTGGTGTTTCCCAAGGAAGAAGGAAACTCACCTTTTTTTCCACCTTACTTAGAATCTCTGCTTCCCAAATCCAGATCCAGTCTGCTCTCATTTCTTACCATAATTTGGTCACATTGTAACATGAGTTTTTTTAAGCTGGCCTAGGGAATTGAATCACAGTTTTATTGCAATAGAAATTATTATCCTGATCACTAGCTTATAAACTAGAGCATTGTATAAGTTGTAGAGCATTTGGAAGTTGGAGCTTGGGTTGAAGCACCCGAGAGATGATAACTGAAGCACAGGCTATTTGTCTAAATATGTCAAAATGATAACATTAGGCATGCCTAATAACTAGGTAAATTCATGAATTGTTAGAATGATAGAGCTTTTTTCATGTTTTATTGTGTTATCAAATCTGCATTTCTTTTTTGTCCCTGTTTGAGGCAACTTAACATTTTTACATTTTTATTTCTAGTATAGCAAAATAGGCATGCTAGGCCAAGTATAGTGGTACATGCCTATAAGCAGAAGAACCAGGAGTTCAAGGGCAGCCATGAGATATAGGGCAAGACCCTGTCTCAAAAACCTAAAAAACAGAACAAAATCAGTGAACCAAACAAAATACCCACTTGCTTCTTAGTGACAATTCTGTTTTTAAGAAGAAACCAGCCCTGTGGTGCTTTATAAGTTGATTTTGTTGTATGAGCCTTTTATTCTTTTGTTTGAATACAATTAAAATTTACGTATCTAAAAACATACATATAGTATACAGTTCAATTTTTTTTTTTTTTAAGTATTTTACTTGCTAGCTTTAACTGTCGGCTTGACACAGCCTAGACTCACCTGAGAAGAAAGTCTGGACTGAGGAATTGCCGATTGCCTTGCTCTTTAGTCTGTGGGAACTTCTGTGGCAGATTGTCTTGCTAATTGATGTAGGAGCACTTATCCCATTGTGGCAGCACCATACCCTAGGGAGGTGGACCTGAACGTAAGGCTGCAAATGAGCCAGCAAGCTCATTTGGTTTCTGTTTCAGTTTCCTGCCTTGACTTCCCTCAGTGAGGGGTCTGGAAGGAAGCTTTTCTTCCTCTAAGCTGATTTTGGTCAGTGTTCTATCACAACAGTAGAGATGAAAGTTGGGCAATTATATTGGCAGTTTTAAAGTTTCTTTATTGACACATATTATACATTAGCATACATTATTTTAAAATATTTTTTTTATTTTACGTGTATGAGTGACTTACTTGCATGTGTGCTAAGTATACCTGTGTGCCCGTAGAGGTCAGAAGAGGGCATCAGATCCTGTGGAATTAAGGACAGTTGTTAGCCATCATGTGGGTGATGGTAATCAAACCCAGGTCCTCTGCAAGAGCAGCCAGTGCTCTTAACTACCGAGCCATCTCTCCAGCCCCCTAGCCTATATTATACATAGCAGTTGGTTTCATGTCTCTCCATTATTTAGATAATATGTACTTCCCTTTCCCCTCTCTTGGACGCTTCCCCCTCCACTCGTCCTCTTCCCACCACGCCTCCTCCTCTCATGGTTTGTTGTTTGTAGTGTGTTTATAGTTTGTGATTATTGCTATAGATTTAATTTTACCACACCTTCATTATCTCATTGGAGACTCCCCATAGCCATCTCCTGCAGCCCTAACCCTCTTGCCCTGTTCCTGGCAACCACAGTCCTTTTAATTTGTCAAGTTGCCTAGTCTGGGTCCTTGTAATACCTCATTTTTTTCTGTTGGGCTTCTGTCATCATGCACTGTATTGTTTGTGAGGTCCATTCATATTATGACATGTCAGTAGCAAGGCCTTCCCCACCACCGCCTCCCCTACAACCTCTGATTGACATTTCATTATGCAATCTTTTATTCAAACAAAATAAATGGGCCATATGACACACACATTTCAGAGCACAGAAGGAAGTGGTGTCTCAACACTCATGAACCAGGTTGTTTCCATAGATGCTGGAGCATCTCCCTGTGGAATTCATCCATATCCTGCCTCAACCCTACCCCTTATTTCAAAAGGCTATCTCAAACTAGTTTTTTTTTTTTCTTTATCCTCTGCTTCTTCTGGAAAAACTAGGTTTTTTTTTTAAAGAGATTTATTTTTATTTTTTAATTAGGCTTCTGTGCGTATACGCACATGAGCACAGTCCTGCAGAGGCAAGAGTTACAGGTGGTTTTGAACTGCCCTTATGGCTCCTAGAAACTGAACTTGGGCATCTCCAAGAGGAGCAAATTCTCTTAACCACTGAGCCATCTCTCCACCCCATTCCCTAAACCATCATTTATTATGCCTTCTGTTTTTTTTGTTGTTGTTGTTGTTGCTGCTGCTGTTGTTTAGTTTAATGAAGAAATGTACTTTTCTGTCGCTTTTTTTCACTCAGTACTGCTTCTTAGACTGGTTCATGTTGTGTTTAGTTTTTTGTTTTTTTTTTAATTTCATGTTTTTCAATTCCTGTGACTATGTTTTTGCTGTTCTGATTAGGTATTTGAGGTGTTTATGATGTTTTGGATAGAATACAGTCAATATTTTGATCTAATTCCTTATTTACAGAGAAAGCTTTCTTCAGGAAGATAATCCAGAGTAGAATTGGTACATAGGAGAGGACAGCAATATTTGGTTTTTCAAAACTCCTGGGCTGTTTCCCACTTGCAGCTGTGTTACATGAGAATTTCCATGCATCAAAATTCTGTCAGAACTTGATTTTCTCCAACCTTTTTTAAATTTCCACCTAGCTAGAGTGTACAAGCTGTGGTCATAATTTTTACTTTCTTCACTGCATGTGAAGATCATGAATGTTTTAACAGTCATTTGCATGTTTTTCTGCATTGCCCAATTTGGTCATTTTTCACTTGAGATTTCTTAGTAGTAATAATAGGGACCAGAGAGATGATGGCTCAGCAGTTAAGAACAGTGAGCCAAATGGCAGGTGTCCGTAATTCCAGTTCTAAGGGATCTGACACCTTCTTGTGACCTCCTCAGGCATTTCATGACACAGGTACACACATGCAGGCAATATACTCATACACATAAAATAAAAGAAATATTTTAATAGTAAAGTCTACTTTGGGAATGATGTTGGGGTCTCCTGCTTCTCCCTGCTCATAACTCACCTTCAGTAGGATGACCCCAGTGGGAAAGCTCTTTTCTCTGATTCCAGAGTTCCCTCAGCATTACTTCTGAATTCTAGTTTACTCCTGTCTGCCAAGAGGTCCCTTGGTTCATGTGCATAGTTAGTTCCCTCTTTGGATAGCTCTCTTGGCGTTCTGTCACAGCTCCTGTAAAAACCTCACTTCTTTTTTTTTTTTTTTTTTTTTTTTTTTTTTTTTTTTTTTTTTTTTTTTTTTTTTTTTTTTTTTTTTATTATTTTTCTTTGCATGTGTATGAATGTACTGTCTGCATGCAGGTCTGTGCACCCGTGTCGTGCAATGCCGCGGAGGTCAGAAGAGGGTCTCGGATTCCCCTGGAGCTGGAGTTCTCCTGGAATTGGAGTTACAGACGGTTCTCAGCCGCCATGTGGGTGCTGGGGATCGAACCCGGGTCCTCTGCAAGAGCGTCGGTGCTCTTACCCGCTAGGCCATCTCTCCAGCCCCAAAACCTCACTTCTTGAGTCTAGTGCTCATTTCTGAGTCTTCTGTTGGCTTTACATGTTTATTGTTCTTGCATTTTTTGTGATTTTTTTTTAAGAAAGTTTTAAACATCACATTTCTTTATGTGTGTATGTATGGATGGACATGCACAAGAATGTGAGAGGACCTTCTTTTGAGATTTGGCTCTCTGGTTCTACAGCGGGTCTCTTGGATTGAACTAGCGTCATCAGCGTTGGCAGTAAGCAGCATTAAGCCCAATTTTTGTGATTTACAATTAAATGCAAAGTGTTGTGTGTCCACTGAAGTTAACAGTGCTCATAACTAGAAGCGACCATGTCTTCACCTCTGTTGGGCCACTCAGGTGAGGTTGAATCTGTCTGTTGGTGACTGAGCTGGATTTGGGTTTGGGGATCATTTCTCTCATTGCTCTGCAAGCTGTAGATTCCCCAGTGGAGGCTGCTGTCACTGTACCCTTGGTGCCTGTGGTGTCCACTTGCCCAGGACTTGTGTCCTACCTTCTCAGTTTTGGAGGTAGCTGGCCTACAGTGTAACCCCTGATCTGGGGAGAAGTGGATCCTACATGGTTGATCCCCATGGCCAGGCACGCTGTAGAGGCCGGGGAGTGCCTCTCAGTTCCTCCAATGCAGTCTCTGGTTCCTCCTGTGATATGCCCTGGAGAACAGGGTCTTTCCCACATTTCTGCCCTTGCCCTCCTTTATTAGCAAAACTCCTTCTCAGGGCTTCGGGGTATCTTGGGCTAGGGAAGTTTGCTGCTTGTCCTCCAGGGTCCTTGGATCATTGTCTAAGTCATGGGATTGTGAGGTATCCTATCCCTTTGCATTGCAGGCCCACCCTACCCAGTGATACTTTGGATCTGGAGTTTTCTTCCCAGAGTCAGCTAAAGGGGGGGAGGGGAAGGGATGACTATCACCCATCATGATGCTCTCATTTGAAAGTAACAATAGTCAACCATTATTATCTATTTCCATAATATCACTTCAAAATACATGCCAGCCCTGTTACTGCTCATTTCCTGCTGTGCCCTCCACACTCTAATCAACTACGAATCTACTTCTGCCTATGTGGATTTGCCTCTTTTGGATGTGGTGTCCTCTAGTGTGTAGCCTTTGTTTGCCTGACTTCCTTAGCATGTTTTCAGGTTTACCTGTCTTATTGGGGTCATGACCTCATTTTTCTAGTGATGGGGTTGTAGCCCATGGCTGGGCATTTAGATGGATTCCACATTTTGGCTATCATGAATAATACTGCCCTGAACACTTGTGTATTCTTTGTGGAAACATGTTTTTCTCAGAAAACTGAGGTGCTCTGAGGAGCTGTTTCCTTGAATTATTGTGTGTGAAGGGGTACGTGTGTGTATTTCAATTGGCATACATTTATGTGCATACACGTGTGTGGAAGACAGGAAGTGTCAGTTGTCTTCCTTAATCACTTTCCACCTTAGTTTTTGAGACAGGGTCTCACTGAACTTGGAGATTACTGATTATCAGGACTGGCTGGCCAGCAAGCCCCTGGGGTCCTCCTGTCTCTGCCTCTGCCAGTGCTGGAATTACAGACACTAATTCCACTCAGCTTTTTATGTGGATTCTGGGATTCCAAACCCTTGGCTCAACCACCCCTCTCTGCCGGACCTAATTATTTCAGTGTGTCTTCACACCAAGCCAGAAAGGGGTGTAACACTGTCATTTTATAAAGGAGAAAACAGTGCCCTGGAAGAGGCAATGTGACCCAGCCAGTCTGACTCTAGAGTCTCATGTTGAATATGAAGCTTCCCTCAAAGTGTAGTCTGTTTGCCATTGACCTTCAAGGTCCTTTGAGTCCTATGCAGCACAGGGTCTCATTTTGAATCCATGGATTCCTGTATTGTCAATTGGTGAGGTGAGGAATCCATGCAGAACTGGCCTCTCACCCATGCTGCAACATGTGCACAGGGAGGACACTTGTCTGTCCTTTGGTCTACAGACTGGCTATGGCAACAGTGAGCCAACTGGCCCTTCTCTGTAGCTTATTTGACAGGCACTATAGGCTGATCAAACTTAGTAACTGGTAGGTCCTTCTTAGCTTTAAAATCTGAGCTCTGGCTAGAGAGATAGCCTAGCGGTTAAGAGCACCAACTGCTCTTGCAGAGGACCCGGGTTCCATCCCCAGCACCCACATGGCGCCTAAGAACCGTCTGTAACTCCATTTCCAGGAGAACTCCAGTTCCAAGGGAATCCGAGACCCTCTTCTGACCTCTGGGGCATTGCACGGCACGGGTGCACAAACCTACATGCAGACAAATACACATACAAAAATAAATAAAATTAAAAACAATTTTTTTTAAATATTTGAGCTCTTGTTATTTAGAAGTCCAGCCTTGAGTACTGTTTGTCCTGCTGCCCCCCACTCCTGTGACAAAGGCCTGGGATAGACTCTGAGACCAATGGAACAGTAGCCAGGGTTTGGAAGATTCTACAGTAATCCCTGGGTGGGTGGGTGACTGGCCATTATGGGATAGAATTAATGACGAGGCTTTGATTTGTTAATTGTAAGCTGGTCGTAGGATGGGGAGGGAGTATAAATTGGCCTGGTATAGACTCAGTGAAGAATTGTAATTCTCAGGTTTAGAATTGGAAGGCTCCCATTGATCCGTTAGAAATGGTGGTACATCTGCTAGTGTTCTCATGCTCGCCCACTTTGCTGGTTCTTAAATCTTGATCAGATTTCTGCAGAAATGTAGTTTATGTTGATTAATCCATAAATTGACCAGTAGGGCTACTAATCCTGTAGGACCTGCCAGCTGCTTGTCCTGAGGGATTCTGTTTAACTCCGAGCATCTCCCAGAATAGGCAGTGCAAGGTACACCTTATCAATGATGGTTTAGAAAGAATGAGGTTTTCTTCAGTTGCCTGGCTGTGCATTGGGCGGATCCTGCTTTCCTAACTTGTATGCCATTTCTTTTCTTTGGAGAGACAACAAAACAAACTTTGTCTAAGGTCAAACTTTGTAGTTTCAGTCTAGCCTGGAACTCACTGTGTAATCCAGATTGGCCTCATACTCAGGATAATCTTTCTCCCTCAGGCTTACAGCTGTTGGAATTCCATGTACACTAGCATACCCAGCTCAGACCAAGACTTTAAGATCTTTAAAATTTCAATTACGGGATGGCAAGATTGCTCAGGGGTAAGCCTGATTAGCTAAGTTTGATCTCTGGAAGTTGTATAGTGGAAGGAAAGAACAGACTTATCCTCTCATCTCTAAACACATGGTATAGCATGAAAGTACATGTACATGCACACACACACACACAAACAAAAAAAGATCATTAGTGATGAGGCAACAGAACAGTAATTTTTAATAGTTAGAATAATATAATCAAGAATGTTAAGTTTAAATGATTACAATAATAAATGGATGCTGTCTGGATTCCTAAGCATTGAAACTTCTTAGTTTTATATTTAAAAAAATCATCAGCTGCTGGGAGTGGTGGCGCACTCCTTTAATCCCAGCACTCAGGAGGGAGAGGCAGGTGGATCTCTGTGAGTTCAAGACCAGCCTGGTCTACACAGCGAGCTGCAGGCTAGCTGAGACTAAAGGGAGACTTTGTCTCAAAAAGACCTAAAAAAAAACCCCAAATCATTAGCAAATGTCAAAGTTCTTTCTTTTTTTTTTTTAGGTAGGGTCTCACTGTATATCTCCCCAGGCTGGCCTCAAAACTCCTAGCAATCTGCCTCCTGAGTGCTGGGATTAAAGGCATGCACCAGCATGTCTAGCCTCCAGGTTATATTTTTAAGTCCATGCACTGGAGTTGTGTTGGTTGTCACTTGAACTTTCCCCTGATTATGACCTTTCCCTGCTGCAAAGGTCAAGTACACAATTACCTGAACTTTCTTATTTTGAGAAAGTGGTCTGCCTCTTTATGGCCAGAGATTGAGTTACATCACCTTGTGTTTCCTACCAGTAGTGAGTGCTATTATGGAAAGTTCTGGAATTCTTCAGAATACCATTGGTAACAGGCTGAGACTTTGGCCCATCCTCGTGGACACGCCTATCCCCGTTCTATCTTAAAAGTTCCTTTATATCTGGCACTGAGGTCTGTTGTGCTTTTACCTCAATGCTGCTTGTCACAAGGGGAAGAGGGAACTTTATAGATCAACACTGAGGATTGGTCTTTGGTATCAGGAGTTGGTTCTTGGCCTCCACATTCCTTGTGGGCCCCCATGCAGAGGAGGAGGTGGTCTGATGAACCTAGCTGAGCTGAGTAAATTGATTAAATTTACCACTCTTCCAGGATGTTAACTGTGTGATGGGTATGTGGTTGAGTCTGACTTGATGATGATTCTCATTATGGCAAGCATGGTTTTGAATTCTAAGGCCAGAATCACCTCCTGATCAGAACTCCTCAATCTTTCTCTCCCATGGCATTTAGAATAATCAGAACTCAAATCATGTAGGATTTGGTTGATCAGAACCGGAAAAACAGGTAGCTTGGGTAGCCTCTGACTTGGACATCGGTGTCAAAGATGTAAATGCTTTGCCAACTACATGAACAGACGATCTTAAAGTCTATGAATTTGGAACAAGAGTAGAGATGGCTTTAAAAGATAGGGAAGTTGAGTCTTGAGCTGTTTTCCTTGACTGTAGTAGGAAAGGTAAGACCCTGGGAAGGACAGTTAGAGTCTTACCTGTAAGGCAGCCCCCAGATGAGCCGGGAACTAAACTGCTTGGATACCCTTGGCTGGTTGTGAACTCTATAGCTGATTTATGATTTTGCTGTTTGTTGCTCAGCTCTCCTGACTTTTCTAGGGAACTTAGTATAGTGCTGAAGTTCCCAGCTTTTGTTTAACTCTGGTTTTTGCTCTGTATTACATATGACTCTTTTTGTAGAACTGTTTGGTAAGCACTTTCCTAGGGTCATCAGGATGATGGAGTGTGTGATAACACTGAAGTCATGGGGATCAGGGTATGGTGACTGGGATGCCCTCAGATAAGAAGCCAGGCACTGATGTGGGACTGGTTGCTAGACCTTTGGTGGTAAAGGGTGGCAACTACTTAATGTGGGTGTGGTGCCCTCTTCTTTCCTGTCTCTTTAGCTGTCTTGTATGGAATTCATGCAGCTCTCTTTCTTTAGATGTGGCTATATGTTTTCTACTTATAAATGCCAACAATAGAAATAAAATAAGTGTCTAAAAAGGAATGCTTTTGTGATAAACACATCAAAATATTTGTGCTTTTGAAGTACTTTGAATAGAGTCTGTTTCTTTCTGGGGAAAAAAATGAATTTTCTTCAAGAGTTGTTAGATTTTTCTGTTTAGTCTGTTTCGGGACAGCCTGGCATGGTAGTGCACACCTTTAATTCCAGCACTCTGGAGGCAGAGGCAGGTGAGTTCATTGTCAGTTCAAGGTCAGCTGGGGCTACAGGGAAACCTTATCTGAAAAAGGCCAAAAAACAAAAGAAAACACACTTTAGGACAAGAAGAGATCTGCAGAATAATAGTGGCACCCATCTCATGCCTGACCCCTTTGATTCTGTTTCCAATTCAGCTTGCTTTGGCTATCCATCCACTCCCACCCTCACCCCAACTCTATAAGTTTCTGGTAGGGAAATAATATAAAAAGTGTCTCTGGGTCCTGTTTGCCTCTAGCTTCCCATTGTTCCTATTGCTTCTTGTAATAGTTACTTTTAGAGTTCAGTGCCTTTTCTTCTGTCATGGACAAGCAGATGTACCATAGGTTGTAGTCTTGGTCCAAATAGTGGCTTAGCCAAGCCCTGTCAAGGACTTCCTACAGAGCTTTTTGTTTTCTCATTATCCCCCTCAACCTCCTTTCTTTTTCCCTTAAGTGAACTGAACTTCTCTAATAGCAGATGTTGCCAGATATTTTAATAACAAGCCTTTGAGAGGCGGCAGCATTTAGGGAGTGTTCACAGGTTGGTGTGTACACCACAGGATCTGGTTCTGCCTGCTACAAAGAAGGACTTTGTGTTCTAGTTATTGATATTGGAATACTTCATAAAATCCAGTTTTTGGTAACTCAAATTTATTACAAACTTTTATTACATTTACGTGTGTGTGTGTGTGTGTGTGTGTGTGTGTGTGTGTGTGTGTGTATGTACACATCTACATGCCATAGTATACATGCGAAGGTCAGAGGACAACTTGCAGGACTGGGTTCTTTCCTTTCACTATGTGAACCTCAGGTCTTCAGCAAGCAACTTCACTTGCTGAGCTATCTTGCTGCTTAGCTAATTATTTTATTTTTCTTTTTGAGACAGGTTCTCACTGTGTAGCCTATGCTGGCCTGGAGCTCACTATGTAGCCCAGGCTGGCCTCTAATTCAGAAATCCACCTGCTTCTGCATTCTATGTGCTGAAATTAAAGACATGAGCCACCATACCCAGCTTGCTTCAATAGTTTGACTTATCACTTTAAGAAGGCCTACAGTCAGTCCTAGGAGGCCTTTGGAGGAGATAGTAGTATTTGCTGTTAGGATTGCTGCTGAATTCCTCTGTTTTGTAATTTGGGGTATAGTGGTTCACAGTTAAAAATAGAGCTCTCATTAATCAGCCCTCCCTCTGGAAATAAGAACTTAACAGATTACTGTTTCCTTACCATGTGTTTTTGTTTTGCTCTCTCCTAATTTTTCTATAAACAGCAAGCCAGGGCTGAGCAGGAAGAAGAATTCATCAGTAATACCTTATTCAAGAAGATCCAGGCTCTGCAGAAGGAGAAAGAAACCCTTGCTGTGAATTATGAGAAGGAGGAAGAGTTTCTCACCAATGAGCTCTCCCGAAAACTAATGCAGGTAAATAGCCTTTTCTCTCCCCTCATCTACATGTCTTCCTCTCTAAGAGAGATGACTTTGGTTAATAGAATTTTGCTTTACATGTCTCATGAGCTTGTTGCCTGAGCTCTGTGATATTTAAAATGGGAGGTAAGCCATCCTGCAAGACCAGAGTTCTGGAACCCTGGAAAGGTAAGAATCTGTACCCCTAACACAGGTGAGGTTTCATGGACATTTTGGAAATATGGAGCTTATCACTAACTGTGAGATGTCTTTCTCCTTTGCTGTTGAATCTGATATGAATCATAAACTTCTCAACAGGTGTTAAGTGGGTCTTTTGCACTAAAATAGGAGGCTGTGAGGGGAGATGTCTTCATCAGGGATAGCTTTGTATTAATCACCGTGTGCCAAATGGTGAATGGTAAGTTACTAATCAGATCAGATTGCCATTGGAACTTACCACCCATAATAATCATATAGGGAGGCCCTAAGGAAAACACACAGAAGGTATTTGAGGCTTATAAAAAATTTCCTACATTCTTACCTCCCATATAGATGGTTCTCTAAGGGGAAACTAGAAGTGTTGGCACATAGAAACTTTAATTTTAAGATCATATATCTAGGGGCTGGAGAGATGGCTCAGTGGTTAAGAGCACTGGCTGTTCTTGCAGAAGACCCAGATTCAGTTCCCAGCACCCACATGGCAGCTAACAACTGTCTATAACTTCAGTTCCAGGGGATCTGACACCCTTTTCTGACCTCCACAGGCATTAAATGACATGGGTGCACTTATGTGTAGGCAATACACTCATACATATAAAATAAAAATAAATTTAAAAATCATGTGTCTAGGAAACCTTTATTCTCATCCCTCCTCCCTCATTTTTTTCCCTCCATGGTCATTGAATAAAGGTACTGTTGTAGGTTGTAGGCAGTTTGATTCAGATGGTAGCTGTTGCTGTGTGAAGAATACATGTGGCCAGTCATTTAGCAGAGACTTGTAGCAAAATTTTTGCACCAGAACTTATTTATTCATTTGTGTTGTGATTTAGGGACAAGAGGGGAGAGATTACTTTGACTTGGTGTATCTCACATATGCAGCATCATTCTGCTTCCAAGAGCTGCAGGGATACAGTTACAGCTTGTTTCTCTTATAGTTACTTGTCCTAAATTTTACCAGTGCAAGAAATTTTTATCGAACTCACATTGATGATAATATTTGGAATTTTTGAACTGCCCTATAAAGCCCTATAAAGAAACTCAAAAGCGATGCTCCTTTTTAGTGCCAAGATTCATTGCCAGGGTGAGAGAGTATGGTTTCTAATCTGCCTCCTGTTCCTTTCCAAGGACATTAATGTCCCTTAAAATAAGATACCAAAAAGAGTGAAAACTTGAGAGCTGTGTGCTTGTGCTCCAAGTGTAAGCTCCCAAGCATCCTACAGATAGAGATCTTTCCTGGGGGGACTGTAGTGATTATTTCCCATATTTCTTAAATATAAAAACTCATAATGTAAACCTACATCCACACTTTCAATTTTTCTTTCTAAGGAGAATAGCATATAAACTAAATAGCACAGTAAACTGATTTTCTCACAAAAGTAGCACATAGCTGACATGTCAGGCACAGTCTTGTATTCGCCTCAGTCTCCACCAGGGTATGGTGTGGAGGTATGGCTTGGAAGCCTTTGGCATCTTAGAGTCTGGACATGGGGATGATCATGACACTTTCTCTTGAATCTCAGCTTGAGTGTTAGGCCTTTTGTTGGTTGGTGTTTAGTTACTTAAAGATTGTGATAAAATATTTTAGTATACAGTTTGCCATTTTTACCATTTTTGAGGCTATAATTCAGTAGCAGTAGATCCATTAATATTGGGCAGTGACCCACCTTTCATCTCCAGAACATGTTCAGACTGAAACTCTTAGCAGGAACAGTAATTCCTCTTCTCCTTACCAGCCTGGGTTCTAACAGAACAGTAACACCATCTTCCTCTTCTGGTTCTTCTAGATACATGTGGCTTACAATGGGTCTCTGGCTAGTCTCCCGGTTGAGCCCATTCTATGGCTTGATAGACCTGTTATGATAGTCTCCAGCTATAATGATTGTTCTTAACTGTCACTTGGGCAGAATTTAGATTCAACCTAGGAGACGTGCTGTCGATGAGGGCATTCCTAGAGACATTTAACTGAGGAGGGAAGACCCATTCTGAGTGGGTGGCACCATCCCCATGGGCTAAACAAAAAAGGAGAAAGCAAGTTGAATACCAGCGCTCACCTTTCTGCTTTCTAATTGGGGATGAGTGTGACCAGCTGCTTCATAACCCCTGATGCCCTGCGTTTCCACCATGATGGACTATGTCCCTCAGACCCTGAGTTAGGTGTATCATTACAGCAAAGCAAGGTAAGTGATAAACCATTCACCCATTCTGATTCTCTTAAGAACCTGCCTCCATTGTCGGCCAGTTGCAGGTGTCATTGTTACAGGAAAAGGATTGTCTGGGTTTGATCGTCATTCCCCGGGCATACTGCACATTTCCTTGATGGATCTAACCAGTCCTTTACTGAATTCCCATACACTCTGCCACCAAGTGTGAAAGGAAGTACTGCTTTCTATCTAGAAGATTTTTTAGAGTAATTGGTTCCAATAGACTTTTCCAACTTTAATAGTTTTCTATGTGTTTGCTTCTGGTTAGGGTATTTTAAAATAAAAAGCTTACTAAGAGAGACCATGTTGCAGGTGCCACTCTTAGACTCGTGGCCAAGTTGACCTGTTTACAGTGAAACTGCTCCAGGCTGCTGGACCTCTATTTATAGGTCAGTTTTGGTTTCATCTGACTGTTATCTCTGGAGTGATTGGGTATTTCCTTAGTGTGCATTTCAAAGGGATTCTTTGAACTCAGAACAAACAGATTATTATTACAGAGCTGATGCGCCACTTCTGACCACCTGTGTCCCAGTGAAAATGCCTTCAAAGGCAAGTTCATGTACATGTAGGTAACAGGCTCTCCCTATACTTTAAACCATCAGGTCACCAAAGCAAACCACACTCACAGTCCATCATGCAGCATGCATCTCTTCTCCCTTGAAGTAAATTGCCTTGTTTTTCCATCTTGTGAAATCTTTACTCTGATAAATCTGCATCTTTCTGAGCCTAAACTCTGGGACTAACTTCTTGACTGAGGAAAAACTGTTCTAAGAAGAATGCTTTGTAATAATTGGGGGAAGTGCAATGCTGGCCTGATCTACAACATGTTGAAAAGAAGGTGGAGTTTAAGTCATCATTATTTGACCTGAAAATTTTAAATATTTTTGAGCATACTCTCAATCAGATTTGATATGTAACATGTATGTTAGAAATGCAAGTCTTACATGCTAATAGTGTAGCATTACTGTACAATGATCTTTCCTGCCTCTTAGTAGACTGCTGTGTTTGTGGACATCAGAAGTGAGCAGAGACACACCCCAGGTGTGTCCATCAGAATCTGAGGGCACTTCTGGCCAGTCCCACTGAGATGGTATTCAGTGTGTTCGGTTTATGTAGACAGCAAAATCACATGACAGTGATAACATATGACAGTATTTTGTTCATTTCAAGCCCATCAATTTATTTAGATGGCAGCTTGGCCCCCTGTGGGAGAGGAGAGACGTTGAAATATGCTTTCCCACCGGGCATGGTGGTGCATGCCTTTAATCCTAGCACTTGGGAGGCAGAGGCAGGCGGATCTTTGTGAGTTCAAGGCCAGCCTGGTCTACAGAGCGAATTCCAGGACCGCTGGGGCTACAGGGAGACCCTGTCTCAAAAAGACCAAAAAAAAAAAAAGAAATAGCTTTCCATAAAGATGGGTAGACTTGTGGTCCCCTTGGCTTATTGTAGTTTCAGGGCAAATTGCTTTCATATTATAGCTCTGGAAGATTTTTGTTTTCCCCCGTTTTTCATTTCTAATTATTAGAATCTTTGTTTTGTCTGATTGCCATCTCCTTTCACAAAGCAAGAAGTTTACATGTTTGTTCACCATGCAACTTTTAGTAGCATGCCAACAAGCTCTCAGTAGAATGCAGGATTAGAGGGCATAATGAAATACTTCCTCAGTCTTACAATGTTGCTGAGTTTCTTTTAAAGTCTGCACACATGGGTAATCAGGCATGCGGTGTGAGTCGTCCCATTTATTCCCATGGTGAGCCATGTACAAAACATGCGCAGGAAAGTACAGCACATGGATGCGTGGTAAGGTATCCAAATACAGAAAGAGGTTTGTTCAAAACATGGCTGTGTTATATAGCCAGTGTGACCCATCACCCAGGGGCAAATCCTAGACCTTTGCATCACCACATCTCACCCCATGGGTGTGGCCAGAGAGGTCTCATTGGTGAGAATGCTAGCCAATTCATAGTTAACCGAATTTTCCCACATGTCATTCTTTAAATTTTAATTTTTTCTGAGAGGCAGGTGAGCCCATGGAAGAGGCTAACAACACAAAGGAACCTGAGCTTTGAATAGCCAGCTGCTCAAGCCTGTCTGAGTGCCAGGCTTGGGGGGGGGGTTAGACCTGAGATCTTTATTTTTTACACTAAGGCCAATTAATATATATAAAAAAAAACATGAATTGAACCAGTTGTGAAGCATAAGAAATGAATGTAAGCAACTTACATGCAAAACCAATTAGCAAGTATCTATGCCCAAATTTTGAACAACCCAATCTCCCCATTGTCCAATTGGAGAATCTTATATGCACAAGCATGTTGATCAAATAAAAGTCCAGTCCATATTTTTGGAAATCTCAACAATTACCCCTATCTCCTCAGCCCTTACATTCTATTTTGTCCCCTCTTCCACATCTGATCCCTGGGCCTCAGGGGACAAGGGGCAGAAGTGGTTGAGAAGCCAGTCTGTTTTTCTTTGAGGTGTCACTCTGGACTCTGGTCTGTCCAGGCTGTTTCCTTCCATGGGTTGGTGGTTTATTTAGGAATCCATTGTTTAACCCTACTAACAAACAGCGAGAGTAAAGTCATTTAAATGGCACTGAATATCATGACAAGTTACTTTGTGGGCACAGATACAAATATTTAGATGGCATATTAGTCTAGGTACTCTGGTTTTCTTATACTATTTTTAATTACCAGAGGTTTAATACCACCCATATGTTATTCCCCCAGAGGAGCAGGCTTATAGCCAGTTAGATTTGGGCTATTGGTTGCCTCTAGCTGCACAGGATCTTCCAGGCAGGGGTTAGAGCAGTAATGAGTCTTGATTGACTCAATGAGACCAATATTTTTTTTCTTTCCAGTGTGCTTTGGTAATGCTCTCTGGCATTTCAGAGACCACACTTGCAAGTGTGGTCTCTGTGTCCTTTTTATACTCACACCAGGTCTTCAGCAGCAGAGTCTTAATGCCCACTTGTATGTACCCCAACTTATAGGCAAATAGCCTTCGTTTGGGGGGGGGGCACTATCCCCCAGCCAACACTCTTTGGCAGAATGACTCACTGCTGGTACTAAAGTTTTCTTTTATTAACACATTTTTCTTAAATATTGTTCTAGTTTGTCTTCCATTGCTGTGACAAAACACTCTGACCGACACCAACTTGGGGAGGAAAGGGTATATTCAGTTCACATCTCCTGGGTCACAGTTCATAACTCAGGAAGCCCAAGGCAGGAACATCTCCTGGGTCACAGTTCATAACTCAGGAAGCCCAAGGCAGGAACCTGGAGGCAGGAGCTGAAGCACAAGCCATGGAGGAATGCTGTTCACTGGCTTGCTCCCCTGGCTCATGCCCAGCCTGCCTTCTTATACTGTACACAACAAACCTGCCCAGGGTGGCACCACTCATTATGGGCTGGGCCCTCCCACACTACTTGACGATCAAGACAGTACTCCAGAGATGTGGCCACAGGCCAATCCAATGGAGCCAATTCCCCAACTGAGGCTCCCTCAACCCAGGTGTGTCAAGTTGACACTAAAGCTATCCAGCACAACTATAAAGCCTTTAAAAAATTTTCAATAATGTCTAGCTCTGAATAAAATTTTCTTTTATACTTCTTATACCCATTAAAGAGTGGCTATATATGCTCTATGAGAAATTGTTACCTTAGCAGTTGGCTGTTTTGTACTTAAGGAACAATTCCATTACCATCATAATGTTTTCCTTTTCTATAAAAAGACTTTAAAAGTTCTTTTTTTTTGGTCTTTTCGAGACAGGGTCTCCCTGTAGTCCCAGCTATCCTGGAACTCACTCTGTAGACCAGGCTGGCCTTGAACTCACAAAGATCTGCCTGCCTCTGCCTCCCAAGTGCTAGGATTAAAGGTGTGCACCACCACGCCCAGCATAAAAAAAAGTTCTTTTTTTTTTTTTTTAATCAAAACTTAGCAGCACCTGGAAAGTAAATTTCACTAGGACATATTATAAACAGTTGTTTTTTTTTTAATTTTATTTATTTTTTGTATGTGTATGAGTGTACTGTCTGCATGTAGGTCTGTGCACCCATGTCATGCAATGCTGCGGAGGTCAGAAGAGGGTCTTGGATTCCCCTGGACCTGGAGTTTTCCTGGAATTGGAGTTACAGACGGTTCTTAGCTGCCATGTGGGTGCTGGGGATCGAACCCAGGTCCTCTGCAAGAGCAGTCGGTGCTCTTAACCATTAGGCTATCTCTCCAGCCCCTAAACAGTTGTTTTAAATAGAATTTAGAGATGTTTGATGGCTGTGGCTCAGGCAATCTGAAGTTTTCTTCCTCTTGACTTAGATGGGCCAGCTTCTCTGCTGGTATTTCTTGGTCCATCCTGTACAATCCAAAGCTGTACCTTTTCCAGCCATTTAAGTTGGTGATGTTTTTACCTGTAGGACCATGCAAATCTTTTCCCACAGTTAGCTTTAAGATTTCAAAATTAGCTTGAGATTAGGGATTTCCCAGGACCTCTTAAGGCACAGGTGGGAGCTGGGTGCTTCAGCTGGGTGGATTGTTTGGTTTAATTTGGTAGTCTTTGGCTCGATTGGCTTATATGTGGCTGTGGGGGTGGAGTTGTCCTCCTGGCTGGTGTAGGGGGTGCCCCTGTTGCCACTGTGAGCCTTAAGATCGGGGATTTCCCAAGACCATCTGAAGCACAGGTAAACAGGAGTGTTGTGCTCTCCCCTCCCCCCAACCAACTGGGATCGCTGAAAGAGTGTCCAAGTGGCTTCTTTGGAGAAACTTCAGAACAGAAAGGGAAGAGTAAATTAGAGTTCCAGTAGAAAGCCTAAAACTTAGACAAGTCAACACTCTGTAAGCAAGTAGAAAAGAAGAAAAAAAAAATCAATCAAACAAACAACGAAGGCATCTGAAGGATGCAAGCAAAGCAAGCCTTCAACACAGTGAAGAGGCACTTGGGATTCACATTGGAATACAGGCAAAGAGAAACCCATATGCCAGGGACATGAAGAAGAGACAACATGGGAAAGGTGCAGGATAATTCCACAGTAAGCTCTACCAACCTGGTGGAAGACTCCTACAGTGGGATCCCCCTGGGGATGGCCCAGGAAACAGATACTAGAAGAACAATCTGGTGGACATACCATACTCAAAGAATAAGACCTGTATAGACAAGTATCAGAGAACTCAAATGAGTAAACATAAAACCAAAAGGACTGGGGAGGGAATGACAAACTCTGAGAAGTGAAAACACTGAAGAAGTCCCATGAATGAAAAAGAGAAGGAATCTCTTGGACTTCCTCGGGTGGGAAAAAAAAACAAAAAAAAAAACAACGGAAAAACAAACCAAGCGAAGCAAGACATACAGGAAGAGTATTCAAAAGAGCTCCCAAAAAGAGGCTGGAAATCTAAAGAAAAATCAACAACACACACATGAAAAGTAATCCTAACAGTCAATACCATCAAGAGGAAAGGTAAATGGAACAAGCCTATCAGAAGCAGAATGGAGGAAGCAGAACAAAGAATATCAGACCTAGAAGATAACACAGAACAACTAAAAACCTCAAGTAAAGATTATGAAAAATTTAAAGATACACAAAAGTGGAACAACCAGGAACTGTGGGACACTATGAAAAGATGAAACCTCTGCATCATAGGACTAGAGGAAGAAGAATCCCAAGAGAATGATATTGATCAGATCTTCAACAGAATAATAGATGAAAATTTCCCAAAACTAAAAAAAGACAAACCAATACAAATACAAGAAACACATAGAACTCCAAACAGACAAGATCAGAAAAGAAACTCTCCATGCCATATCATAGTTAAAATGTTAGCTGCCCAAAACAAAGATGAAATTCTGAAAGCCACAAGAGAAAAACAAGTGACCTATAAGTGGAAACCTATCAGAATTACATCTGACTTCTCAGTGCAAACTATGAAAGCAACAATAATGTGGAGCAAAGCATTCCCAGTGTTAAAGGACTATAGATGCCAACCCAGGTTACTCTACCCAGCAAAAATGTTGATTATAATTGAGAGAGAGAAAAACCTTCCATGACATAAACAAAATGAAAGAATACATGTCTGGAAAACCAACCCTTCAGAGAATACTTGAAGCAATTCAAAGGACAGAAGAAAGGAGCAACCATCCCCAGGCACCTAGAAAGAGAAATCAATAAAAGCATAACTGCAGAAGTAGAAACCTAGACCAAAAACACAAATGGATAATAAGGTGAAAGGAAGTAACACACATCTATCAGTTATAACCTTAAATATTAATGGACTAAACTCCCCAATCAAAAGACATAGACTGGGAGATTGGATTAGGAAACCAAACCCATTGATATGCTGTCTACAAGAAATGCATCTTACCTTCAAGAATAGGCACCGCCTTAAAGTGAAAGGATAGAAAAAAATATTCCAAGCAAATGGTACCAAAAAGAAAGCAGGTGTTGCTATTTTAATATCAGACAAAATAGACTTCAAAGTAAAAAAATCAGAAGAGACAAAAAAGGCCATTACATTCTTATCAAAGGAACAATTCACCATGAAGATTTCACAATTATGAATATATATGCACCAAGCTCTAGTGCACCAAACTTTATAAAGACAATTCTCCAGGACCACAAGGCAAAGATTAACCCCAGTACAGTTATAGTAGGGGACTTCAATACCCCCCTGAGCCCTTTGGACAGGTCAACTGAACAAAAAATAAACAGACATCTGAACTGAATGATATGATACACCAAACAGACCTCACAGATATCTACCGAATATTCCACCCTAATACCAGAGAATACACTTTCTACTCAACACCCCATGGAACATTCTCCAAAATCGACCACATACTGGGACACAGAAGAAACCTCCACAAATACAAAAAGATTAAGATAATTTCATGCATTCCATCAGACCATAGTGCAATAAAGCTCACTATTAACACCAGGATAAGCCCTACTATCTACAAGAACACATGGTGACTAAACACTCTTGAATAATGAATGGGTCAAGGAAGAGATAAAGATTTCAAAATTAAAAATTTATCAAAAGGTTTGGAATTAAAGAATTCTGTATTTGACTATATCCCAGAGTGAGTACTCAACCACCTCCCCCTTTTTGTTTTATAAATTTTTATATATTGAACTACAGACGTCTAAAAGACAGTTATATTAGACATACCTATAGACAGGAACCAGGGTGTATATGTCCAGTAGGTCTATTTAAATGATCTCTATATTGGCCTGTTAATCTTGTAGGCAAAATAAATGTCACAGGTAATACTGTCCAATACAGAAAAATATAGAGAACATTTGTGTACCTTTAATCCCAAAGTTGTTACTGGAAATCTAGTATAAATTAGAAGCCAAACAAATTTTAATAACAATTTGTATCTCCAGATGTGGTTGCATGTCCCTTCTAAGAGAGATGTAATTCAGTCCTGTTAACTAGCTTCCTCACTGGGTAAGCTGGCACCTCAACACTGCTGTCAGATGGCCACTTTCACAGCCCAATCTGAGTGACTACTGTCCCTCTCGGGTCCTTAACCTGGGAAGCAGAATGCTTCCTATCTGGCCATGCTGTCCCTTCTGCCTGAGAGTCAGTAATTCTCCAGGCAGGAATTCCAGGCTGATGGTCAGCCTACACCCAGTCACAATCCATTCCACAGGTTGGTGACCTGATTAGTCTCTTTCCACCCCACTAGTATTTGACATCTACACCAGGCAGTGCCCTATTGGCACTTCTGGACCCCCAGACTGACACTTGATCAGCATTCTTCAGTCTAATTCTGCCAGCATAGACTCAGAACACACCAGTTACTGTGCAGATGGCACCGACACTGGACTTCACAGGCTGGCACCTATTGGTTTTCCCCAGCCAAATTCCACTGGCAAATACCAGTTAAGCCTTATGGGAGCTCCAGGCCAGCTGGGACTAAAGGGAGACCCTATCTCAAAAATATAACAACAACAACAAAAAGGCCTTATGAGCTTAACATAGACACCCATGGAAAATTGTGGATCCAGGTTTTTTTTTGCTTGTTTGTTTTTTGTTTTTTTTTGGGGGGGGGGTTATTTTGTCTTTTTTTTTTTTTGTCTTTTTGAGACAGGGTGCCTCCCAGCCAGCTTGGAACTTGCTATGTAGACCACGGTGGCTTCGAACTCAGAGATCTGCCTGCCTCTGCCTCCAGAATGCTAGGATTAAAAGTGTGTGTCACCCCAGCCAGAATATTTTTTAAATAGCCCATATCCCCAAAGACCCAAAACTTTATTAACACTTTAATACTATGAAAACCTTCTTTGCTTTAGGGGTGTAACCAGTAGGTGGCAGTGTATACCCATTAAGATGTCCAATAAAATTTTTATTTCTAATAGACAAGCAACCCCATAACCTTTGTTGAAATTGAATTATGTGCTGGTTGTTTAATTATGAACCTGCATCTGAGAAGGAAGGGCTAAATTCCAACTCAGAGGCAGTTCTGTACTGGTTTTATTGCTGTGAATGTTAAAAATATATTTAGAACATATGGACACACATCCATACACATGCGTGCACACATACATAAATTCATACATAATAAAGAACAGATTGTTAAGTTGAACTGTCAGAGAGAGAAGTCACATTATTATTTAATGTTCAATGGGAAACACAATTATTTTTACAGTTTTTTGTAGGGTTAGTTTTTACATAATTAGAATAAATGTCCTAGTAACACACAAACAGTTGAGATCCATATGCCATCCTTTCTGTTAGGCCCATACTCAACCATTTGGCTCTAGTTAACTATCCATAATGTCTACTTCTATTCTTTTCCCTATCCTGTCCCTACTGGTTAACTATCTGTAGGCTGCCCCTATGTTGTCTTAACTGTCCCTGTCCTATTTATAGAGCCAAAGGTTAGGGAGGATGCCCAAAAGTAGATAGGTCTCAGTTGTTTGTAGTCTTGAACTAATTTATCTTGTCTTATTATTAAGGACTGTTTGAATAATAACTATTATTATTATCAGTAAAAATCATCACAATTATAATGATAATTATAACAAAATCATAACTTGTATTATCAATAATTAATAACCATTATCAGTTACTAATAATACTAACCAATAATAACAACCAACAATTTATCATTAGACTGAATTATTATTATCAGCAAATAACAATAACAGTAATTATAACTCAGTAAAAATCAGCAATCTATCATTAAGCTGAATTTAATACATACTAAAATTTATATAAACCCAATTAAAAATTTTTAACACCAAAAGGTATAAAACAGTCTTTTTGAGTTGAATCTATTTAACTTTGTTTACAGTTGACTCCTAATTAGGAGCATGTGTCCTTTGTTAGAACTCCAGGGCCTGTAAACTCCATCTCTTTTTGTCTCCAAAATACTAAACTTAATTAATTTTTGTATTTAAAAAACTGCTCTTGTCCCTGCTGGATAGTTACTGGATAGTTACTGTAAAGGGCCTTAATTTGAATTAGAAAGGAGTGGGCTCTAGCCTTTTGGCTGAGCAATTGAGCAAACCTGGAGGAAATTTACACATGAAGGAGTTAAGCTGGAGCTGAACCAGAAAAACTGGTTTCTTCTACAGTTGAAGAGTAAGACAAGTTGTTTGGAAATTAAAACCCCCCAAATTTATTTTAGGCCTGTAAATTTGTGGAAAATCATTCCAAGGCCAAGCATGGCTAGTAAGCCTTCATATTAAATTCAGCCTTGGAAGTTGCTGGCTTTTACAGCCGGCAGGAGTGACTACATTAGGAGGCACATGCCTGGAGGTATGGGACATTCATTCCCAAGTCAAAACAGAGCCAGGCCAGTTTCTTCCCTGTGTGCAAAGACACATGTTCCCAGGTGGGCCTCCCATCCATTCAGCCAAGCAGGAGAGGGAGCTCCATTGCAGAAGATAGATGTTAGGAGAGAAAGAAAAAATTGAGAGCAAAAAGACAAGATTTGGAGATTTGAATACCGAATTTGTCAGGATTTCCTCTAGCCACACGTCTGGGAGCCATTTGTGGATTGTCCCATTTATATCCCATGGTGAGCCATGTAGAAAACATGTGCAGGAAAGTACAGCACACAGATGCATGGTAAAGTATCCAAATACAGAGAGAGGCTTATTCATCAAATGGCCATGTTATATAGCCAGTGTGACCCATTTCCCAGGGGCAAATCCTAGACCTTTGTGTCACCACATCCCACCCCATGGGCGTGGCTAGGGAGGTACCATTGGTTAGAATGCTAGCCAATTCATAGTTAACTTAATTTTCCTACAATGCAATATGCCTTTGATAGACTGAATGTGCTAACACAGATTCTAAAGAGATACAGAGGCTCGGTAGTCTTCTGTGCTGATTTCTCTGACATAAAATGTGGAGTAGGGCAGAATAGAGGCTAAAGGAAAATAATATTTAGTAGAGAAAGTCCAGCATGAGGGCTTGCCGGATTTATCAGAGTAGGTAGCAAGTACTAATTATTTCTAGTTGGAAAGTTGAATCTTGTGTAGCCTGATTATAGAGGAACTTTAATCATCAGTAGGACAACTTCATAGTTGCAAATATGACATTTTACAACTCATTTTCAAAACAATTGACAATCACCAGTTACCTTTAAATACAACTATATCTTACTGCTTGCTGTCTTTGCCATTCTTATTCCTCCCCATGAACTAGGTAATACAACCCCCCTTTTTCTCTTTATTTTCCTTTAGTGCTTGGGATGGACACTAGGGCCTTGAACATGCCAGACAGGTGTTCTGCCACAAGCTGCATCTTTTGACCTTTGGTTTCTCTTCCAATATCTTTCTGACCTTCGATAAATTCTTTGGACTAACTATATTCTGCTACTGTAAAGAAATTTCAGGCTTCTACAAGGTGGATTTCCAGGGTGCTCACTGGACTCCAGACCTTAAAGGACTTCTACACTTTATGTGTCATCTTAGTTACTTCTCTGTGCTGTGATAAAACATTATAACCAAGGGAATTTATAAAAAGAGGACTTTATTTGGCTTACATCTCCCAGGTCACAGTCATCACTAAGGTAGGAAATCAGGATAGGAACCTGGAGGCAGGAGCTGAAGCACAGTAAGCACATGCTTGCACACTAAGTACATGCTTACTGGCTTGCTCTGCTCCCTCTCTGGCTATGCTCAGCCTGGCTTCTTATATAACCCAGGACCACCCATGCAGGGATGGCACCACCCATAGTGGGCTGGGCCATCCCACATCATCAACAGTCAAGAAAGTGCCCCACAGACATGGCCACAGGCAGTTCCCAATTGAGGCTCCCTGAACCTAGGTGTGTCAAGTTGACAACTAAAGCTGTTCAGTGCATGTATGGCAAGCTTTTAAAAACAAAAACATCTTTCTCCCTAGGCTTTTAAATGTCTTAAAGCATTGAACAGACACCATGATATTGGAATCTGGGAAACACCTAGCAGGTATTCTGAGTGGATGGGACCCCAAGGGTCTCCTGAAGGCCCCGGTTTAGCATTGAGGGCCAGACCCTAGTCCTCAATGCCAGCAGTGTTAACAAGGAATCAAAGTGAGAATTTTCCAGAGAGATCTCACTACTTTTTCCTCTCACAGAAGTTATATGTCACTTTTCATTCAGACAGGTGTGGTGGCACATGCCTATAATCTCAGCACTCAGGAAGCTAATGCAGGAAGACATCTAATTCAAGATTAACCTGAGCTATGAATCTCAACAAACATATTGTCAATAAAGGCATAAAATGGATTTATAAAACGTGACCATTTGTGACAAAATCTTAGTGTAGAATTGACAAGAACTTGAGTGCTTATGTCCAATTTCCTTAAACATTGTTTTCATTATGACAAGTTACCAGCTCTCCCTTTAAATCAAGAGTGCCACAATGCCCAATTTCTTCACATATACTGAGTTTTTTGTATGTTTATAGCTAGTGTAGAAAGGCAAGAAGATACAAGGATTGAACAGAGGAAATGTGATTACCACTCACAAGTGTGTAAGTGGAAACCTCTCAATTTACAAAATGAATAATTAGAATTGAGCATTTTCACATGCAAGATTGTATTTCTTTGTACCAACAAACACTGTTAAATGTGAACAGGTGTCAAAAGCCAGGAGAAGTTATTAGATGGCACAGAGAAATATTGAATGTTGTAAAGAGCATTCAGAGCATAAGGGTAGATGAAATATTGAATAAGTTTATGGGTAAGTCTTGGAGAAGAAGAAGCTGCCTGTGTGGATTTCCAGGGGAGGAGTATTGTAGCTAGAGGGGACAAGAAAGTCCAGCTAATGGGGCTGGAGAGATGGCTCAGCAGTTTAGAACACTTGATTCTCCTGCAGAGGACCCAAGTTAGATTCCCTTCACTAACAGTGGTTCATAACAGTTCCAGGGGATCTGGCACCCTCTTCTGGATTCCACAGACCTTGCATGCGTGTGGTATACTTACATACATGCAGGCAAATACTCATGTACATGACATTAAATACAATTAAAAGAAAAAGAAGATCCAGCTAAGGCCTTAAGAGGAGGTTGCCTCTGTCATGTGTGAGGAGTGATAGAGAAACTGGTGGTGTTGGAGCAGGTCTTAAGGAGAGGAATGAGATGGATTGGGCCAGGTGTGGTAGCACATACTTTAATCCTAGCAGAGGCAAGCAGATGTCTGAGAGTTTGAGGCCAGCTTTTTCTATGTATTGAGTTTCAGGCCAGCCAGGGCTACATGGTCAGACGGTGTCTAGGAAAAAGAAAAAAAAAAAAAAAAAAAGATGGTATTGGCAGGGTGATAGACCTGGGGTTTGTAGTGCATAGCATCTATAGCATCTGGGGAAGCCATGGCCAGGACTATGCTTTTCTCTCTGCTGTAGAGGTTACCACAGGGTGGTGATCCATGGTTGCTTTGATTGGACCCGAAAGACCTGAGCAATAAAGAGATTGGGGGTGGGGAGACAGTGACAGGATAAGAGCAAAGAGGCCTTCTGTTAGTTCCTTCCTTATGACAAAATACCAGACAGAAGCAATTTAAGGAAGGAATAGTTTATTTTGGTACAAAGTTTGAGGGTATAGTTTATCCTGGCATAGTTGGCATGACAGCACAATAGTGTGATGCAGCTACACATTGCTTCAGGGTTAGGAAAAAGGTGTATGTAGTAGTCCTGAGGTGGTTTCTCCTTATTACTCAGTTTAGGACCCCAGGGTGCTACCAGTCACATTTAAGGTGTGTCTTTCCTCCCCAGTTAAACCTCTCTGGAAAAAAAATACCCTCTCAGATAGATACACCTAGAGCTGTGTCTCCTAGGTGATTCTAAATCCAGTAAAGTTGATAACGGTGAAAACAAACCAGCTGGAGTTCAGTTCTGTGTTCTAGTCCACGCCCATAGGAGGAAAGGACTTTGCAGGGTGGCAGCATATAGGGTGTGCTGATTTGGATTCTGGGTGTGATCCAAGAAGCAGCCTATAGGGTTTGTGCACAGATTGTGGAGAAAGTAGAGAGTCATGAAGACTTCCCGATGTGGGCCTCCATGACTACAAGAGCAAGCCCCATCATTTAAGGTGGAAACATGGCTGGGGTGGAGGGGACAGGGGGCAGGGGGCAGGGAGTAGTCTGTAGACTGAGAGCTCAGTGGAGAAGAGGTCTGGAATTACAATGGAGAAGTAGGCAGGCAGTTGGACAGAGGTTCTGGCTGTCAGCAGAGAGGTCTGAGTTAGAGATGAGGCTAAGGGTGGTACTATTAGAATTTATCACTATGGGAATCAATGCCATGGCCAGGAAGTGTACCTAGAGGAGAGTCAAAGGTAGCACAGGAGCTCATGTAAAGGAGGGTGCCAGGAAAAGCCAGTGTGGGAGGAGATCCCTGCAAATGCAGCCAACTCAAATCAATGAGAGAAATAGACAGCTCGGAGGAGAGATTGCAGAGGTTTTGAACAGGATCTTGTAAGTGGCCAGGACACAGCATCCATAGTAATCAGGAAAGATGAATTATACCACAAGATACTAAGACTTCCCAAGGATGGCCCAGGGAGAAAGGAAATTGTTGCAACTTCTTTGGAAATGATTTGGCCATATCTAATTAGTTTGATGTCTTTATTCCTTATGACCCAGCAGCAACACACCTGCCTTTGGGTCACAATGTCCACTCATGTGCACCAGCTCAGTATAAGAGTTTCTATACTAGAAATAACTCGGTGTCCATCATCAGTAGAGACTTCAGTATACCCATTCAGGGGATATTCTAATGCAATAAAAATACAAGACACAATTTAACTTATCACAAGTTCATTTAGCAGAAGAGGCTAGAAAGTACAAAATCAGGCAAAACCAATGCCTAAAAAATATGTAGGCAGTTCGGAGGTGGGAGGATGTGGAGATACAAGGACATCACTCTCATGAGAACAGGAGCTTCAAGGGGTTAGAGGGGCTGTGGTTAGGGAGGAGAGGGACATAGGGGGCTTTGGGGAGCTGGTGATCCTATATTTCAGATCAGGCTGTGGTGTTCAATGCATGGAATTCTGCAGTTCCTTAGTGCCTTATGCTATGTAATTGAGCCAGATCTTTTCTATTGATTCCATGCCTTTGTAATGGCACCCTTTGTATACACCTGGTTGTTCTGCTCCCCTGAGGCTTGACCTAGGGCAGACAGTGCACATAAAGTACAAGGTGTCATCATTTTATCTAGCCACTGTTCAAGTATTCTACATGCTTTAAAGTAGAGAGTGAGTCCTGGTCACTGCCCTTCAGTGACCATGCAGTCCTGACATTGTGTGGCCAGGTGCTTGAGGATGTTGCCACTTGCCCAGGCTAAGGGCACAGGGTTTGAAGCCAGACTTCTCAGAATGAACCCTGTGTTCACCCTTTACCTGCAAGGCTTCTGGCTGCCTGCTTCCCTGTTGAGGCAAGCTGCTATTCTGTGCAGTGCACATGACCACAGGTCCCTCCTGCAGAGCAAGAGTGACTAAATGCAGTGAGGGTGTGGCAGTGCCCTGAAGCATGTTGACTACTTTCAGAGGTAACTGATGGAACTCTTGTAAAACAACAACAGCAACAACAACAACACACCATGAAATAACATTGAAATGCATAGGAACTAGGTGTGCTTGCCACAGTATGAGGGCATATGGTGAGGTACCATGGAAGTCTTAAGAGCCATCTCCCAGTGTCAGTAATTTGGGCTGAGGGAGTCACGTTCTGTAGGCCAAGGCACAACATAGTAGGGGTGTGGTGGGTAGAACTGCTGTTTTGTGAGAGTGGGCCTATGTGGATGGCAGGGCAGGGGCCATCATACTTAACCTGTGGACCTGAATGGTCTCCAAAAGTGTTTGCCAGCCTGAGGAGTTTTACATTTAAAGGGAAAACAAACACAAACAAAAACACTCTCTAGGGAAAAGACATGAGCTTTGCCATTATTTATTTTTTGGTTATGTGTGTTCCTATGTGGCACATGTGTGCATGCATGTGGAGATCAGAAGTGGTCTTCTGGTATTAAACATCTTCCTCAATTTCTCCCTATCTAAAGTTAGTTTCTTTCTCTTTCTTTCTTTCTTTCTTTCTTTCTTTCTTTCTTTCTTTCTTTCTCTCTCTCTCTCTCTCTCTCTCTCTCTCTCTCTCCTTCCTTCCTTCCTTCCTTCCTTCCTTCCTTCCTTTCCTCCTTTCCTCCTCCTCCTTTCCTTCCTTCCTCCTCCTTTCCTTCCTCCCTCCCTCACTCCCTTCCTCTCCCCTCCTCCCCTCCTCCCTTCCTTGTCTCCTCCCGTCTCCTCCCCTCCTCCCCTCTTCCTGTCTCCTCCCATCTCCTCCCCTCCCCCTCCCCTCCCTCCCCCTCCCCTCCCCTCCCTCCCCCTCCCCTCTCCTCCCCTCCCCTCCCCTCCTCTCTTACCCCCTCCTCCCCTTAGGGAAACCAGCTCTGAAATTGGTTCTTGGGGGACACTTAATGTTCTGAAAGACAATTTTGGAAATTTTTTTCTCAAAGATTATTGTGAATAACCTAATGATTGTCTTTGACAGTCCAATGATTAAATGTAGTTATGGTGTTATGGTCCTGTGGTGGCTTTTACTTGATTTCGTGAAGTTGGCTGTAGTTGTTGGAGTTGCTGGTGGAATAGGAAGTTGGACATGGGATTGCTAGAGAGAGCAGAGTGGGACATCTCTGGTCATTTTGAGGAGGCTGAGTCCCTGGGTGGAAACTAGAAGCCGGCCTCATGTGGTAAGGGCTGCATCAACAAGCATCGACCTGCCAGCAGATCTTGTCAGGAGGGCCAGTCAGCACCAGCCTTGGTGGGCACCCATGGCTGCTATTGGTGATGGGCTCCAAGTGAGGGATTGCAGATCTTTCACCTGTGTTCCAGTAACAGAAAGCCACCCTGTGGCACAAGCCTATCATCCAAGCTACTCAAGTGGCTAGAGGTGGAAGGTTTACAAGTTCAGGACCTACCTGGGCTACGAGGACCCTATTTCAAACGGGGACCTACTAGATGTCTATTACATAATGTGATTCCAGTGTCATAGATTAGATGTTGTCAGTAAAACACATGACAATTAAGAGTTATAAAGTCAATCCATAATCATTAACCTTGGCTTTTATAAAGAGTGTACATAAACCTTAATTTTGAAAACACCCCTTTTGATCTTCATAAGTATTTAGCAGTAGGAGACTTTTACAGGGACCATAAAAGTTTGATTTTAGATGTATTAAAAGAGATCGCTTTCTTATATATCTTAGTAGGAGTTATTTGCATCTCGAATAGGACTTACTGACCTTATTAGAAGTTTATAGTTGGGCTGGAGAGATGGCCTAGCAATTAAGAGCGCCAACTGCTCTTGCAGAGGACCGGGGTTCGATCCCTAGCACCCACATGGCGGCTGAGAACCGTCTTTAACTCTAGTTGCAGGGGAATCTGACACCCTCTTCTGTCCTCCTCAGCATTGCACGACACGGGTGCACAAACCTACATGCAGACAGTACAAAAATTAAAAAAAAACAAAAGCAAGTTTATAGTCATTTACATGGCAGTAAGGGAGAGGCTCTGATTAGAAAGTTGAAGTGTGGATTTGAGGGTTTTTAGAGATAGACAGCAGGGAGGACCCTGGAGCTGATTTCTGATGGGGGTCTCAGATCTGCCTGCACCAAGGTTCTCTGAAGGATTTTATGTTTGTGGTATCATGAGCTATGCTTTGAAAAAGCAGGTGGATTCAGGCTGTCTCATTGAGAGTCCCCTTGATCCAAGTTTCTCGGATTAACATGGGTCAGGTTGAGTGTCCCTTCTCTGAAATTCTTGAGACCAGAAGTATGTGGAATTTTCGGCTATTTTAGGATATGTGAGTATTTGCTTTTACGTAATGAGATATCCTTGATGGGGTACCCAAGTTAAACATGAAGGTTTCACACACACATATAGCCTAAAGGCAATTTCACACACACATTACACATAGCCTAAAGGCAATTTGATAATAGTGTTTAGTGCACCTGTGATTTTACTCTAACATGAAGGCAGGTATGAGGATTTCTACTTGGCTTGGGGAGGACCGTGTTGTTGGTGCTTATATAGCTTCAGATTTTGGAACATTTTGGATTTTCAGTTTAAGGAGATACTCAACTGGTATCTACTTGGAATAGACAACTTATAGTTTTTTGCAGGCAAATTATTGAAAGAAACTAGTTCCTTAAAACCTCTGCCCTGTTCCTTCTGCTTCCTTCCCCTCGTTCATCTTAACCCTCATCACATAATTTTAGTGGTGAAGGATATGTTTATATTTCTCTGATCACCTTTTTGTAGATGATTTCTCAATTTGAACCATATTTTCTCTTTCCTGTTTCATCTCGTTCAGAAACTCCATGCTCTGCTTTGAATTGCATGTCACCATAGCAGGAGGAATCTGACAGCAGGGCTGCTGTTGGAACTCTCTGTGAGGGATGATGACAACTGTGAATCTTGAGGAAAGTCAGGGTCCAGGATAGCTTGATGGCTTCTAAATGGGTTAGTGTAACCCCGGGGACCTTGCCTGCTTCCTGGTAATGACAGCTTTATCATCTCCTTCTCCTTAGGGCATAGCTCTTGAGGAAGAAACCTGAAATCCAGAGCTTTTACTGCCTTTGCTACTAGTTCCGCTATGCAGTCTTAAAGGAAATACCTCACTAGTTATTGACAGCATTAGAGCATCTGTCTAAATATGACTCTCCCTGTAAACCAACAAAAGCCTCCCTGTTTTCATATTAACATTCTGTGACAAATACAGTGCTTGCTAGGCAAGAAGGTTTCAGTGTTAGATTTCATTCTTTATTGTTTTAATTTGCTTGGAGACAGAACTTTCTAGCAAATAAAATGGCAACAACTGTGGCTGGAGAGATGGCTCTGTGGTTAAAATTGTTCTTGTAGAGGACCTGGGTTTGATTCCCTACACCCATATGGCAGCTAACAACCAACCGGAAGTCTAGTTCCAGGGGAATCCAACACCCTTCTCTGACCTCAGTGGGCATTGCGTAACATGGTTGCACTTAAACACATGCAAGTGGCACACTCATAAGCATAAAATATTTTTAAAAAGCACCAATTCAAAATGTTTCAGAGGATAGCACAGTTGCTATATTTAGAAGCACCTTTATGCAAATGGCTTAAAGGTTTTAAGACTCTGATTCCCCTTATCTTTAAATGCAGAGATAGGCTTAATGTCTATAATTTATTTTAACATTTTTTTTTGAGAATTGAATACAATGAATTTTAAACATATTCACCCCCACTCCTTCTAACTCCTCCCAGAGTTCCACAACCTCTTGTCTTTTTTTTTTTTAATTTAATAACTTATTAACTCCAACTTGTCCATCTACTTTTGGATGTGGGGCTATCTTACTTGAGTATGGTCAGCCTACCAGGATCCATATCCTTAAAGAAAACTTGACTCTTCCCTCCCCCATAAGCCATTACCTGTCTGTAGTTCCTCAGGTACGGATAGGGGCTTGTGAGTGAGTCCTTCCTGCAGCTGTACTTGAGTATTGGCTGGCAGGAGGGACTCACTTTTTTTTTTTTTTGTGCGTGTGTGTGTGTCTGTGTGTCTGTGTGTGTCTGTGTGTGTTTGAGACTAAGTCTCCCTGTAGCCCCAGGTGGCCTGGAAATCATTCTGTAGACCAGGCTGGCCTGGAACTCACTCTGTAGACCAGGCCAGCCTAGAACTCAAAGAGTTTTGCCTGCTTCTGCCACCCGAGTGCTAGGATTAAAGGCATGTGCCACCATGCTCACCCCTGGGTAGCTTAATCTTGAGCAGGTAGTCACTGCTGCCGTGAGTTCATGAGTGTAGCAGTCCTGTCATATTGTGTTAGTTACCTTTCCGTTGCTGCAATAAATGCCATGACAGAGGCAACTTGTACAAGGAAGAGTTTATTGGGCTTACAGTTCCAGAGGCATAAGAGCCCATAATGGCAGGGGAGGCATGGCAATAGAGTACTGAGCACTCACATCTTCAAGCAGGCACAGGAGACACACACACTGGAAAGGGATATAGCTAAGGCTACCCCAAGTAGCACCTTTCCTCCAACAATGCCAGCCTTCCTAAACCTCCCCAAACAGAGCCACTGACTGGGGACAAAGTTCAAATACTTGGAGCCCATGGGGGGACATTCTCTTTTTTTTTTTTTTTTTTTTTTAAATGTTGAATTTAATTTTTGTTTTTTTTTTTACTTTAACCATGTTTGATTTTATTTATTGTTTTTTTATTCATTTTTTTTTGATGTGGCATTTCATACATCTTTTCCAATTCCAGTTCAAGGCATATTTCCCTTCCCTTATTCCCACCCACCCCACCGCACCCAGATATGCATTCTGTCATAATTTGACCTGCATGTATTTCTCTCAGTTTTATTTTTTTTCACTTTTTTTATGCCTATAGTGATAATCCATGAGTACATAGCCATCCTTCACTGGTAAACACAATTTGCAGGCTGGTTGTGCCTGAAACGCCCGACAAGCCCCACTTCCAGCGGGGGGGTGAGGGTTGTATGTTCAAGCCAGGTTGATCAAATGATGGGTCCGACTAACATGCTGTGGTTTTCACCATTCACCCCAATCCAGCGGCTTAACATTCTTACACATCGCGCCCTTCCGCAAGATTATTCCCTGGTGTAGAAACGGGGCACAGGTGTATGAGAAAGGCAGAACAGTCCATCTCTCTCTGGAGGTGTTGTCTGGACTCTGTGTTCAGTTTACATGGCTGTTTCTTTTCTGGGTTGACAGTTTGTCCAGTAATATCTTTCGGATCCTACTAATGAAGCACAAGCACTTAGATATATAGGTATTTTAAAACAGCCATTAAAGTTATGGGTAGGTTAACTTTGGTAAACGTGACACATACTTTGTTTAGGATGTATTGTTGATCCATGATTAATTTCTTTCCCTGTTTAAATATGACAGGGTCTTACATGTGGTTATTGAGATCTCTTAAACCTGGTAGTAGGATGTAAGCTTGTGGCAATCCAGGCCATGGGTTATTCCTCCAGGAGAGAGGCTACTAGCAAATTAGATTTTGGATAAACAGGCCATGGCTGCCATCTGCTGCATCAGTATTCCCCAGGGCAGGCTGAGTGGTTGTAGCTGGTATGACAGTGGGAGCTTGCCTTGATCAGAGACCCAATTTGCTTTATTGGTTTAGGGTGCCTTATGAGACACTCTCTGGTGTGTTCAGAGGCACTGTACACCTCGCATGTGTGGTCTCAAATACATCTTTCCTGTTAATGTCAGGTCTTCAGCAGCAGGGCCTTATCGCCTCTCTTCTTGCAGGTATCCCAGTTTAGAGGCAAGGAGCCTTTACCTTTTGTGGGGCCTTAGATCCCCTGGCAAACATCTCCCTGGTAGAATAATCCATTACTGATGTCAGAGCTCCTGTATTGATATATTTTGCTTAGTGAATAGTTTAAGGACTTTAGTATTATATTTGGTTCTGAACAGAGAATAATCCTTTTCACAGTTCTTATGTCTATTAGTCAATTAAAGAAGGCAGTTTTACCAGTTTTATAAGAAATTACCTCTATAATAGTTGTCTCCAATTTACAGTTGGAGAGCGACCTCATCGGGGGGACATTCTCATTCAGACCACCATACATATCCAGAAAACAGTCTTCATTCTGGTCCTCTCCAACCTCTGGTGATAGCATCACACTTCCATACTGAAGACACAGCACAGGTGCTTATGAAGAACAGCCTTTGCTGAAGATGTGTCTGTGTGTTTCTCCTTAGAAGTACCTCTTGTTCTATGGGAGTTTCCCAGTCTGACACGGAACTCTTCTGTGCTCTGTTCATTACCCTTAGTTCTTTTAATTGTTGGTTAGTCTCGCAGAACCTGAATTTCAAAGAGCTAGCTAAAAATAAATTTGTCACTGTGTGTACCACCTGACATCTGCTTTCTGTTACTTTTTGAGTCCCTGCAAGGTTGACCAGCTTGCTGTTGGAGAGAATATAGCAGAATACAGCAGCTGTTTAGTCAACATTTCCAGTGGTAGAAAACTTTCCTTTAAATTGATTATATGCTTTCAGCATAGCAGGAATCCTGTGAAGTGTGGAAAGAGTGGTGTGGCCATTTTTAGGGTGATAAGGCCAGGGTCTCCCACTGCACCATGCAGAGTGTATGTGAAGAGACAGCTTCCAGGGGAAGGACACAGCTAGCCTCATCTTGCTGAGATTTAATCATTTGACTCTCCAAATGCCAGGCATGTCCTAGGCAGGTGTGAAGAACACAGTCTGAACGCAGCCTTGCCTCTCTTGGTCTTGCTTAGATATAGGGCCAAGAGTGCTGATTTGGGATTCACAGTAGGATGTGGCTCGAAGCTCTGTCACTTTCCAAGTGCATTATCCTGGGTCCAGCAGCTCTTCTGTCATGTATAAAATAGAGATGATCATGGCAGTCTTGAGTGCTCATTCAGAATATGGAGTCCAGTCTCTGCCCAGTGATTTTGAAGATAAAATTTAGCTTTGAATACTTCAGTGTTTTAGTAGCTTTTACTTAGTCTCCCCTGGGTTCTGAAACATGGTTCTGGCTCCTGTGGATCAGCCAGCCCCACCCCCACCCCAAGTGCAAGTGTTGGAAATCAGGTCTGGTTATCAGTGAGAATCCCCGGCCTGCCCCATGCTCACTGGGTTTATTTTCTTTAGGCTTTGAAGATTTATACACACACACACACACACACACACACACACACACACACACATATACATAAGTGCCTCCTGGTTCTTCAGGAAAGATGCAGGAGGTGTGATGTATGATTTCATTATACAAAGAGAATTAATGGTACTCATTTTTGCCAACCTACATGCACCTTTGGGAAATAGCATAATTCTGAGTGGCATCTCTTTCTACAGACATGACGGAAATCTGAGTGAATTATAGTTGATTTGATAACTAACCATGTGAAATTTTCTGCTTTTAAACTTTCTTGGACATGACTCAGTGGGTAAATGTGATTGCTGTGCAAGGCTAATGGCCTGAGTTCAGTCTGTGGATCCCACAGTGGAAGGGGAGAACTGATTTCTCATGGACCTCCATCCATGCACTGTGGTATTCATGTGCACATGTATACATATACATTAATAATAAATGAAATGAAAGTGAAAATTTCTTTGTGTTTATACTCAGGAGGTAAAACTTTAAAGAGACTGAGAGTATATGTTGAGAGTATCCTTTCTGTCCCTTTCCACACTTGTCCCAGTTCCTTCCTACAGAGACAGTCACTCAGTTCGAAATTGAAACTGTTTAATTATGGGATACATTGCGATTATTTGCCCTATGTATGTTGCCCAAGTGCACACAGAAGGGTAATGTCAGTGTACCTGGCCTATGGAAGCCTGTGTGGGCATGGCATTTGAGTTTCATGATGTCCACACCTACGTTCTCTTCATGTTCAGTTGCAGCATGAAAAGGCAGAGCTGGAGCAGCACCTGGAGCAGGAGCAGGAGTTTCAGGTCAACAAGCTAATGAAGAAGATTAAGAAGCTGGAGAATGATACCATATCCAAGCAGCTCACGTTGGAGCAGGTAAGCCCCTTTCCCTCTATCTTGAGTGAATCTGCTTTTCCTCCATGGGTACTGTTAGGTTTCCAGATGATGAGAGGAAGGCCAGGTCAGTCCAAATTAAAAGGCAGGCTTTATTCCAGGAAGAGAAAAGCACTCTTGGGTGGAACCCAATATCTTGGGAGGAACCCATTGGCACATGGGGAGTGAAAGGAGTGAAAGATAAAGGAAGTAAAAGGCTGGTGGAGTGAAAGGGAAAGGGAAAACAAATGGGGAGTAAGAGACCAAGAGTAACTTGGCTCTGGTGTAGGTTAGGGGTCTCTTATAGAACAAGAGAGGGAAGATGGTGAGGTGATAGACTCTAGCCCATTAGGACAGGGGAAAGCCCTGAAGGTAAAACTTGGGTTGGGTGATCTCTTTGAAATCAGGTATTAGTCTCCTCTGGTGCCTTGTTTGTGTGGGCTTTCTTCTGCTTTTGCAAACACAGGGTCCTAGCTGGAAGAGAAAAGCAGGGACCTCACTTCTAGTGAGCATTGGGAAGGTTGCAGAGCTCTATGCTTTTTCTCTTGAACCACAGTTAATTAAGTTTCAGGAAATAAACCATGAACGCCTTGATTTATAACAGGAAATACCAGGTTCCCTTTTTTTGCAAGGCAATGGGGAAAAATGTTTTTAGCCACAGGATAGTTTCAGTGCAAGTTCCTACAACAGGGTTGCTGTGGACAAGCTTCTTTAAAGAGTTCTTCAGGAGAAATGATGGGCAAGTTTTTTCTTAGAATTTTAGTCTTACATGAACAGACTTCTCCCAGTTAAACTTGTTGAGAGGTATTGGAATGGTAGGCTTGGATGACCTTGAATTAGCTTTGCTCACTTCTCTGAGTCCCAGTTCTCCATTCGTAAACAGAATAACAAAGACTGAACTCAGGAAGGCACCCTGGAAGGTACAAAAGGTGGTGAGTCAAAGCACAGGGTCCATTTATCTGACACCCTGCCAGGTGTGTGTGGGTGTTTGTCTCAGGACCTGTTGTGGGAGAGTGCAGAATGGTCCTTTTATTCTTGCCACACAGCCGTGGCTGCCATCATTGTCTCATTCAGGTTGGTGTGTCAGACTGCTGACCCAGGTAGCCCTGGCCTTATGACCTTTGGTGCCTTTTCCTACTCAATATCTGGGATTACATTTGCCCTAAGATAATTTTTTAAAAGCTACCAATAGTGAGTGGCTGTGTGCACCACCATGGAGGAATGATCAGGTGGATTAGGACATCACCACATGGAGCAATTTGGCTGAGCGATTTGGCTGAGGCTCTCCTGGTCTCTCCCACATTCTGAATCTTGTCTGTCTTCCCTATGCTAATTCATTCATCTGACACTCCAACTTAAATTATAACAGTTTGCCTGAGTTGAAACTGCAATGGGATGGGGCCTGTTTTCAGCCAATAATGAATTGTTTTTCTTGTTAGTCACCTATCTACCTACACAAAGGTATTAAAAGAGGGGGCCGGCATTGGGTTTTGCTGGGTTGAATGGTGTCTGTAAAACACTCTTGTCTTCTAGCACTCAGGAGGCAGAGGCAGGCAGATCTTTGTGAATTCAAGGCCAGCCTGGTCTACAGAGTGAGTTCCAGGACAGCCGGGGCTACAGGGAGACCCTGTCTTGAAAAGACAAAATCAACAACATAAAATCCCCCCAAAACCCCCCAAAACAACAACAACAAAACAATCTTCTCTTACAACAAAAGAAAAATGCAGTTTTCAAGGGTTGTCTATTATATCTCTATTTATCATCTATCTATCTTTGTCTGTCTGTCACTAGAGTGTTGTATCTCTGCTATTCAGCTTTCAAATTTAGATATAGTAGGTAAGTTTAGAAGATTTCCTTCCTGAGAGCTGGAGAGATGGCTTAGCAGTAGAGCACTGGCTGCTCTTGCAGAGGACTCAGGTTCAATTCCCGTTACTCACATGACAACTAACAACTGTCCTAACTCTAGTTCCAAGGGGTCTGTTCCAAGGGTGGACGTGGCATGCCACTGTAGAACTACATACATGCATGCATTCATACACATAAAATAAAAAATAAAAACAAAATATTTTTTAAAAAGACTTCCTTTCTCTTTGTAAAGCACTTTGTTCCAATGTTCACCTGCTGAAGAATAAAGATGGAGAATCTCCTGTTCTCCTCAGAGTAAACCTTTGAGCATCCTTGTTTGAGTCCCTAATACAAATATTGGGCATCAGTTGTTTAACTGAAAGCTAGCCAAGCAGCCTGGTATAATGCTCAAGGTATTGATGGTGTGCAAAATTTGCCTTTATGATCCTGGTTGCCAATATTTAAGCAGGTTCTGCTTTGTATGTGCCTCAGGCTGTGGAGGAGGCTGACTCCCTCCCCAGGCTTCAGTTGTGGCCAGAAGATGGAGACTGTGAGCCAGCCTAAGCAGGAAAGGACTGTGACCTCACAGGGAGGGAAAAGACAGGCTCAAGACTCTTTGTAGACTTCAGTAACTGAATCCCTTTAAAGAGAAGTCCAGCCACACATTCTCTCTACCAAGTGAATAGCTTTATGAAATTCCAGGCTTATAGGGAAGAGTGTTTATACAAGGGAGCCTCTTGCTGGAAGTAAGCATGTCAAGACTGTATTTTACTTAAAGTGGAGAAATTTGGTTTTGTATAATTTTAGTTAGTGTTTGGGAGTCTTTTTCCAATAAAAATGTGTGTTTCTCTTGAGTTTCCATGGGTGTGGCCTGAGCAGCTCTATGGTCATCCCAAGGTCATGATCTGTGTTATGTGTTGCAGTCCAACATCAAGTTACATAGTGTGCGCTGTGCATGTCATTGTCACAAAGCAAAGGCATGGCTGTTGTCAGACACTAAACCACATGTTTCCATGCTATAACTGTAGCAAATTGAGGGAGGTATAAGCATTCTGTGTACCCAGGGTCTCACACATGCATCATGTCTTTGCCAGATTGGTCCTTAAGTGTTGCTTTGGGCATGAGACTAGAGAGCTCTCATTTGCCTCTCAGGAGAGTGTTGGGTCCTGATCCACTCATACCTGGTTCCTGTTTTTTTGTTATTATGTTTTTTATGTTTATGAGTATATTATCTGCAGGTATATAAGTACCACCGTGTCATGCAGTGTCCATGGAGGTCCAAAGAGAGCATTGGATTCCCCTGGAACTGGAGTTTTGGATGGTTGTTAGCTGTCATGTAAGTGACAGGAACCAAATCTGGGTCCTCCGGAAGAGCAACCAGTACTCTTAACTGCTGAACCATCTCTCCTGCACCTGTTGTTATTTTTGAGACAGGGTTTTACGTAGCTCAAGCTGGCCTCAGACTCCTTATATAGCTGAGGATGACCTTGAACTTCTGGTCCTCCTGCTTCCAGCAGGAATTACACATGCATACCACTGCACTCAAGTTTTGAACCCAGTGATCAAACTCAGGCCTTCATACATATTAAGCAAGCAGTCTGCACCTGAACTCCAGCAACTTCCTCCTTTTTATTTTATTTTTTTTTGGGGGGGGGGTGATGGTTAAAGACAGGATTTACCTGTAATCCCAGCTGTCCTGGAGCTGGCTATGTAGACCAAGCCAGCCTTGAAGTCATAGAGATCCACCTGCCTCTGCGGCCTTTGGGGTACTGGGATTAAAGACTTGTGCCAGCGTGCCCAGCCCTGCTTATTATTTTAACTAGTGCTTACATGCTTGGTCTCTGTCTCTGTCTCTCACATATAGTTCTATTGAGATATAACTCACAGATCATATACTTCATTTAATATGTTTGCAGCTATGCAGCCATCACTACAGTCAAGTTTCGAACACTTCCATGACATCAAAAAGAAACCCTTTACCCTCTACCTGCCCCCCTCCCCTAAGCACTGCTCTACTTACTACACATATTCTGCCTATTCTGGACATTTCATCCAAATAGTATCATATAATTTGTGGCTTTTCATGACTGACCCCTTTCACATAGATAGCATAATATATTTTTCACATTGCTACATGTCTCTGTACCTCTTTCCTCTTTCTGGTCAAATTTTGTGCTATATATGGATACATCACATCTTATTTATCCATTCATCATCTGATGGACACTTGGGTTGTTTCTACCATTTGATTGTTGTGAATAATGTCTCACAAACATTTGTGAGCAATTTTTGCTTTGTACCTAGTACCAAAAATTTCAGGTCCCATGGTAATATTTTTAAATTGTTGAAAAATAATTTAAAAATAATTCATACTCTTATACTTAGTGGATTGCTGTTGCAAGACCTGTCTTGGCCATAATGTGTTTATTTGAAGGTACAGTTTAGCCTGTAAAAGTTTTTTTGTTTTGTTTTGTTTTTTCTTTTTGAGACAGGGTCTCCCTGTAGCCTCAGCTGGCCTGGAACTAACTCACTACGTAGACCAGGCTGGTCTTGAAGTCACAGAGATCTGCCTGTCTCTGCCTTCTGAGTGCTGAGATTAAAGGTATGCACCACCATCCCAGCTGACTATAAAGGTTTTTAAGGAGGCTCCCCTTCCTGTTCTCCAGGGAGTATAACTTAACCTAGCCTTGTTGTCTTCCCTCAGGATGCCTTACCTCACCTACCTTGAACACTGATAATTTTTTTTTTCTTAGACTCAGAACCTGGGAAAGGCAACAACAGCCTGATATGTAAAGTTTCTGAACTAAAACCTTTGCAACACATGGATTCATAGATGTTTTAGAGCTTAGAGGCCTTAGTGTTGGGAAGATGACTGCTGCCCTCAGACCCTGTAGACAGTAGGCTATCCTGAGGAGGTCTAAGGGCAGGGATATCCAATCTACTTCCAGAATCTGTGGCAGCTACCTCCTCTTCCTCTTTTACTTATTTCTCAATGACAAACCAGTTTGACCTGTCAATGGGCCTACCCTCTCATGGTCCTTTCCCTTGAGATGGAAATCTGAGAGAGATACTGAGCCAGCTCTGTCTAGTAACACAGCTAGTGAGTGTCAGGCCAGGGCCATATCCTCAGCCTGTATTCTACACTGAGGAGAGGCCCAGCTGTTGAGGAAACAGAAGCAGTAGTCTCTTTCTCTGGACTTCTGGAAACTCTGCTTCCATCCTATTCAAACAGCCTTGCCTAAGGTCCTGACAGTTTATTTGGGATTTATTTCCCATTCTAAATACTTAACACCAAAAAATGATTTATTAGCAGCTATACGAGAACATGTTGGGAATGATGGAAATTGGACATGTCTTTGCTGCACATAGTACTAAACCGGATTCGTCAAATGAACTGGATTAGTCTGGCCAACATGCCTTTAGTGTCCTCAAGGGCTTTTTCAACAAACACTAGCAGTCATTGCTTGAGAATACTTCCCAGGAAGTTTTTGCTCAAGCACGGGGTCACTCTCATTTTGTATTCACATTTCCTTAGGTGACAGCGATAACATTTAGAACTTTAAATCTTGATCCAGGTAGTATTTACTACCACAGAGAAATCATTCTTCTATATAGGCTGAGTCACATGAGGTTTATTAATAATTAATTATTAGGGCTGGAGAGATGACCTAGCGGTTAAGAGCGCCGACCGCTCTTACAGAGGACCCGGGTTCGATCCCCAGCACCCACATGGCGGTCGAGAGCCGTCTGAAACTCCAATTCCAGGAGAACTCCAGTTCCAGGGGAATCAGAGAGCCTCTTCTGACCTCCGCCGCATTGCACAACACAGGTGCACAGACCTGCATGCAGACAGTACATTGATACACATACAGAAATAAATTAAAAAAAAAAAAAAAAAAAAAAATTAATTATTAATTAATTAGCCCAACAGTGTGGTAGTGTGTCCATCACCCAGCAGTGTGGTAGTCAGCCTGATGTCTGTGCTATGAGTGTCCTGTAGCATTCTACACATGGTGCAGTTGTTTCTTGGACATAAGCTCCCAGGAAGGTCAAGGAGGAAAGGGATAGTGATATCCTCCCTATGACATTCTAGGTGACGAGTTTTCTCCAAACATTGTAGCTGCTGCCATTAAAAATGAATGTTGTACCTTTGTGGTGGTGCACACCTTTAATCCTAGCACTTGGGAAGCAGAGGCAAGTGAATCTGTAGGTTCCAGGCTGGCCAGTGCTACACAGTGAGACCCTGTTTTTTCTGCTCGAAAGAATCCAGTGCTCTTTTTCTGGCCTCAATGTTCACCCAAACACCACCTATCCATACCTTCACACAGATAGTCTTGCAGAGTAAATGCTTTATCTACTGAGCTGCTCCCCAACTCTGATTTTTTTTTAAATTACATTTATTTTGAGGGAGATGGCATGTGCATTGGTGCATTTGTGGAGGTCAGAGGATAATTTAGAGAAGTCAGTTCTCTCTTCCTACTATGTGGGTCCTGGAGATAGAACTCAAGTTGTCATGCTTGACAGCTAACACCTTTATCCACTGAGCCATGTCACTGGCCCTCAGGCTCCCTATAGTGTTTTTTAGACCATATGTTGTAACAACCTTTGGGAAGCCTTCATTTAGTCTCTTACTTCCTGTTTTATGCTTAGATTAGTATATGAGTTCTGATAGCCTCCTTTCCACATTTTATTTGGGGGTCTGATGTTTGGAGTTCAGAATGTATTTTCTTGCATTAGTATTGATGAAATGGTGGTTAAAGCTTTGTACAGTTGGCTGGAAAAGTTAGGAAAGCCAGAATTAATCTCACAACTGATCCTAACTGATATTCGAGACTGAGGTTTTCACCAGGCTTTTTTTTAACTAAACATTCATTTCCCCCTTCCCCCCTATGCATCAGAATCCTTTATTTTATTAATTTGTTTGGTTTCATTTTAATTGCTTCAGTAATTTATTTTTATTTATTTTTATTTTATGTATATGAGTAAGTGCACCCATGTTGTACAATGCCCTTGGAAGTCAGAAGCAGGTGTCAGATCCCCTGAAACTGGAGTTGTGGACAGTTTGTGAATTGCCATGTGGTGGTTGGGAATCAAACTCAGGTCTTGTGCAAGAGCAGCCAGTGCTCTTAACTGATGAGCCATATCTCTAGTCCCCTCATTTCATTTTTTGAGACTAGGTCTCCCTATATAGCCCAGGCTAGCCTCATACTCTCAGTCCCTCTGCTTTAGCCCTTGATTGCTGGTTACTCAGGGACTGCCACAGATATTGAGCATAAGATTCTAAGTGTCAGTTATCAATGGTTTGCTCAAGTTAAGTCACTTCAGACTCACAGTCAACCAGGTACTATGTTTATCCTTTACAAATTTCCTCAGTCTTAAAATTAGACATTAATGGAGTTAGGATTTGAACCCAAACATTTGACTCAAGGTTTATGATCTTAATTACATTGGGCTAGTGCCTTCGGGGAAGAAGGAGACGAGAAGAAAGGGGAGATGGAGAAAGAGAGAGGTCTAATTACAGAGGTATTGACAGAGGGTTGGCCTCTGTCTTACAGAAGTGCCCTGCAGTTACAGTAAATACTTTAGTCCAGTGTCCACTCATTTTGTTGGCTCTGTTTCTTTCAGATCTCCTTCACACATCCATCTTTGTTTCATTTGCTGCCTTTTGGTTTCTTGAGACAGGATCTCCCTGTAGATCAGGCTGGCCTGGAATTTGCTATTTAGACTAGGCTAGCCTCGAACCAACAGATCCGCTTACTTTTGCCTCCATAGTGAATGCTGGAATTAAAGGAGTGCACCACCAAATTCAGCTACATTATATTTGCTGTCTTGGTATTCACTACAGTGAAGTTTCATGAGAGCAAAGGTTTCTGACTCCTTGATCTACTGCTGCAGCTCCGTTACCTGGGGTCTGGCTGCCTTCATGTTGCCTGCATATTGCTCAGTATTGATTGTTTCTGTGAATTCCTCACATTTCCTTCCTCTTACAGAATAGAATGTAGTTTGGGATTCCTTTCCCAATTGCATGCCTTCTCCCCATGCCAAATTTCCCCCTCTAAATCCTCACAGTGATCAGTGTGGTGACCCGATGTTTAGCATTTTGGTTCTTGTTTTCAATCTCAGAGTGTATTTATGTACATCCTGTTTGGAGGGCTTTATAAGTTATTTATATGCATAGAAATGTAATGTGTTGTAGTGTTAAGTTACACTTAGACTAAGGAACAAATGTAGAGAACTTCTGGTGTAATGGGAAAACAGAACATCTCTTGTCTCTGTGAGAGGGAAATGATCTATGTGTCTTGAATAAAACTGAAACAGGAGCTGGGATTCACCCCCAGGAATACACCTGCCATGGCTTTTTCAATGACATTTTAAGAAATACACACTGGCTATGCCTGAAGTTTCTCCAAGTAAGAGGACCCTAATGCTTCATTCGGAGAAATCCTATCAAGGAAGTTTCCAGTGCCCTGCCAGTTTCAGTAAAACTGTTTCCTTTCCTTTAGTTAAGACGGGAGAAGATTGACCTTGAAAATACATTGGAACAAGAACAAGAAGCTCTGGTTAATCGACTTTGGAAAAGGATGGACAAGCTTGAAGCTGAAAAGCGGTTTGTTTAGTTTTGTGTCTTTGTGTGTATGTCTGTCTGTTTTGTTTCTTTGTCTGTCTAGAAGACTCCTCTGGGTGTGGCTAAGGGACTTTAAATTTCTTGGGTAACATATACATTGGGTTCTTCTGGGGTGGGCCCCTTCTTTCTGCTTGACTCTTCCTTTCCCAATAGAGTTTCTTTTCATTTGTCATTACAAGACCATGTCAGACTTAATCATGATACCTTCAGATATTTTTTGTTGTTGGTTGTTTTTTTGTTTTGTTTTGGTTTGGTTTTGGTCTTGAGACAGTCTCCCTATAACCCCAGCTGTCCTGGAGCTCACTATGAAGACCAAGCTGACTCACAGAGATCTGCCTCCCTCTGCCTCCTGAGTGCTGGGATTAAAGGCATGCACCACCATGCTCGGCCAGATAGTTTTTTAAGGGTGGCTAAGATCTCAACTTTTACTTTATTGAATTGGTGTCCTCAGCAGCTTTCAAAAGTAGTTAGGACACACACACACACACACACGCACGCATGCACACACGCACACACACACACACACACACACGTACACGCACTATTAATTGCACATCTGCTGTAGGATTTACTTAGTTAGGAGATATTAATAGAAAAAATGACTTACGTCTCCTGTAAAAAAATATGTATAGGTATTTAACAGCTAAGTATTAGATGCACGTGCACAGATGTGTAATGTCACATCAAACATTTCTTTTTTTTTTAATTTTATTTATTTCTGTATGTGTATGAATGTACTGTCTGCATGCAAGTCTGTGCACCCGTGTCGTGCAATGCCGCGGAGGTCAGAAAAGGGTGTCGGATTCCCCTGGAACTGGAGTTCTCCTGGAATTGGAATTTCAGACAGTTCTCGGCCGCCATGTGGGTGCTGGGGATCAAACCCGGGTCCTCTGTAAGAGCAGTCAGCGCTCTTAACCGCTAGGCCATCTCTCCAGCCCCAAACATTTCTTAAACCCAGTGAAGGATACTGTCTGGCCTTTGTCTTTGATCACTGTACTTTGGGTTATACAGTCAGCAGGAAGGCTATATGAGATGTGTATATGGGGGTAAATGTGAATTTCTTTTGAAGTTGCTTATTCCCTACAACAGAATCTTATTTTCTTATCAGAGTCCTTTGCTATGAATTCAGTTTGGATGCATGTTCATAAGTAGTTTTGAGTTCACTTGGAAATTTATAAATTATAGACATACCACACAGCTTTTTTTTTCCCCCCTTGTCAAATATGAGGTGGCTGAAATTGTATGTGCTCAAGTTTGGATCTTCAGTTTTGTTCCGTTGGTCAACAGGTCTGTTTTTGTGCCAGTACCAAGCTGTTTTTATGACTATAGGCCCTGTAGTATTGTTTGAAGTCTGGTATAGAGATCCCCCCTGTATTGTTCTTTTTGCTCAGATACCATACAGCTTTAAGAGTAGAAATTAGAAATATCTATAAGAAATACTCAACTTATAATTGAGTCAGCACTATTGTTAATAAGCTGAGGATCTATTTTATGCAATAAATATAGGGTTCACCATAATATTTGTGTTTTCATTTTCTCAGTGTTAGAGTTACAAGTAATTCAGTTTGCACTTGGGCAAGCTCACAGAGCAACAATTAAAAATTAAAATCCCAGCTGCTTATTGAAGGGGATTAGAGAGCTGTTCCAGTCAGCCAGACTTTTTAGAAGGCAGCTGGAGGTTTTATATACATGTGTTTGTATCACATTATTGAGGTGAGCAACACAAAATGGCCATTTTGTAGGTATAAAGCTATGAATAGCAGCCTTTTGTGTTTCACCCTCATAATTGGTAGAGAAGAGGACCACCAAAATTATTAACCAAATAATTTTGACTTGGTTTGGTTTTCAACTTTTTATCATTGGTATATTCCAAAGCCATTCACACAAGTTTTACAAGGCAAAATATCAGAAGTTGAATGTTTTTATGTATTGATTTACTTTGATTTGCTTGTTTTTATTTTATGTATGTTTTACTTGCATGTATGTGAGTGTACCCATACTCAGGGAGGCCAGAAGAGGGTGTTGCATCCCCTGGACCTAGCATTATGGACAGTTGTGAGCTGCCATATAAGAGGAGCCAGTGCTCTTAACCTCTGATCCATCTGTCCAGCCCCAAAGTTGAGTGTTTTTAAGTCACTAAATCCTGCAAGGCCTTTCATAGTCATTCCTAAGTTTGTTTGCCAACTAGCCAGTTTGCTAACTATTTAGTCAGCTACATCTGAATGTTGCTGAATGTCAGGCATAATAATCAGAAACCAGTGTTCAGTAGACTTTCTGTTCTGCTTAATTGCCAGTGGTCTTTCAGAAGAACAAAGAGGCTAGGGAGATGATTCACTGGGTACAGCACTTGCTGTACAAGTGTGAGGACCTGAGTTCAGATCCCCAGACCCACATAAAACTGGACAAGGTAGCACATGTCTGTAATTATAGTGCATCCCTATGGTGAGACTGGAGGTGGAGACAAGAGAGTCCCCAGAAGCTTTTTCTGTCACTGTGTGGAAGGGGAGAACTGACACCTGCAATGTCTTTGTAGTATACATACATCTATACTTAAGCACATGAACAGGGAGGGGGGCAGAGGTGGGGGGAAGACACACACACACACACACACACACACACACACAAGACCCTTCCTCTGCACTTTTTGACCTGTGAATGGTAAGTGGGTAAGGATGACCAGGAGTGTGGTGGTTAGACAGGCAAAGTTTTCCAGGAGTCCTTTGGATTCTGAGCACTTGACACAAGCTTGCTTTAAAGACAGCTCTCAACCTATAGTTATTTAATCTTTTATAGGCAAGCCCTGATTCATTGTTGGGTTTTCTTTTCTATGAAGAATCCTGCAGGAGAAATTAGACCAGCCTGTCTCTGCCCCACCATCGCCTAGAGATATCTCCATGGAGATCGATTCCCCAGAAAACATGATGCGGCACATCAGGTTTCTGAAGAATGAAGTGGAGCGGCTGAAGAAGCAACTGAGAGCCGCACAACTGCAGCGTATGTGGCCTGGCCTTCCCGACTGTTCCAGCTACATGTACCAAACCCACCTTGTTATCTGTGCTCACTGAGGAGGCAGCATGTGTTCATAGTGTGATATATGTTCTGAACAGGGACAGTTGTGGGGGAGGACCAACAATTTAGATTGCTTCCAGAGGACAATTCTGATCATTTCAGGAGGAAAACAGAGTTACCAGAATCCCAGGCATCTGTCTTCTGTTGCTGTGGTAACAGGGTTATTTGCTCATAGTGTCATAGAAGCAAGGGAAGTCCGAGAGGCAGGGGCTGGAGAAAACTGGTCTCATTACACCCACTCTAGAACAGGGAACAGTGGGTTGATGCATACCAGATACCAGCTCATCTAGCTTTATCCTTAAAAATTTTTTTATATTTATATCTATATATAGATATATAGATATATTATGCGTACGAGTGTTTTGCCTGAGCCTGCAGAGGTCAGATCCCCTGGAACTGAAGTTACACACATTTGCTAGCTGTTGTTTGGGTATTGTGAACTGAAACCGGGTCCTTTCCAAGAGTAACCAGTGTTCTTGGCCACTGAGCCATCTCACTAGCCCTAATTTTTATGAATTCTTTGAGAATTTCATACATTGTATTTTGATCATATCATCCCTTACTCTTCCCGCAGTGTCTCCCATATCCATTCCCTACATCATCACTTCTTGCCCACTTCATGTTCTCTTTTTTTGTTTGTTTGTTTTTTATTTCTGTATGTGTATGAATGTACTGTCTGCATGTGTGTGCACCCGTGTCGTGCAATGCGGCGGAGATCAGAAGAGGGTGTCGGATTCCCCTGGAACTGGAGTTCTCCTGGAACTGGAGTTTCTGACAGTTCTCGGCCGCCATGTGGGTGCTGGGGATCGAACCCAGGTCCTCTGTAAGAGCGGTTGGCGCTCTTAACCACTAGGCCGTCTCTCCAGCCCCATCTCTTTTGTTTTTTAATAACCCACTGAGTCTAATTTGTGCTGTCCATATACTCCTGGATGTGGGGCCATCCACTGGAGCAAGGTTGACCTACCAGGGTCCACATCCTTAAAGAAAACTGTCTGAGAATGGTGCCACCACAGCGGGTGGGTTTGCCTGCATCAGTGAACAGACCGAAGATAAAAGTTTTCAGAAGCTCTTCTCCAGGTGGTCTAGAGTGTGTCAGGTTGACAATTAAAACTAATCACACCAGGTAACATTTTGAATCACATCCTAAGATTGTGCTAACCAGAGCAGGGCAACTTAGGCCCCTACAGTTTGGGGATATTAAGGATATTAGGGAGGGGAGAATGTTTGCTTCCTCACTACTGAATTTAATCTTAGCTGACATTTGTGTGTGGTATTTGAAGAATAATGCTTTTGAAATTTATACTTAATATTTTGGGAAAGGCTAAGATGTTGAGTTGGAAATTAGTGGCATTGGGTTTCTGAATCTTTGGCTGGGGCTCCACATTTTTTTAGGGGAGGCGGGGCCTGTCCTTGCGAATTTGGGCTGGAGAAATTTATCTTTCTCAATGGGTCAAACAGTGAAGAGAAAATACCTCCCTCTCACCCTTAATCCCCAAGCAAGAAGTTTCCACAGGCATGTACCTTTTGTTTCCCCTGCAATATATGTGCATATAAAATTGTTTTAGAGCAATAGTATCTAGTGAACATATTCTTTTGTTTATTTTTAAACTACCTAAAATTATTTTTTTAAAGTTTATTTTTATGTTTAATGATATGTGTGTGTGTGTGTGTGTGTGTGTGTGTGTGTGTGTGTGTATTTGTCCACATCATTGCACTTGACCATTGAAGTCAGAGGAGGGTATTTGAGTCAGAAGAGGGTAATGGATCCCCTGAAGCTGGAGTTATAGGCTGTTTCAAGCTACCCAACATGTAAAGGTCAGTTTGTTCTCTCCTCCACCATGTAGGTCTGTAGACCCAGCTTGGGTCAATGGGCTTGGTCACAGGTGCCCTTACTCCCTGAGCCATCTCACTCACCCCAGAGAATCCTGTCTGTTGTGCTCTGGTGCAGTGAGCAAGTGTTTGTGCATGTTTACCTGTGTGGAACACCTCAGGACAGATCCCAGGTGGACTTGCCTGCTCACATAACAGTGTGCACAGATGACTTCAGTGGTTCTTACCTTATCTCCCACAAAGTTCATTGCAAGTTCTAATGCAGTGATTTGTCTGGGACAGCGTGTGAAGATCCCAGCAATCTTTAGAAGTATGGCATGTTGGATTCTCGATTCTGCTATAAGATTAGCACTTGCAGAATGGCTCCAAATGACACAGGTTTATTATCTCATAGCTCCAGAGATCTGGCATGGAGCTTCCCAGGCTGACTTACTGCTGTGTGCTTTTCTGGAGGCTTCAAGGAAGAACTCCTCTCTTCCTTGTGGTGATGTCACTCCCGCTTCCTCTTCCTGCTATGCTCTCCTCCTTTTACCTCCCCAACCCAGTGATTATGCTGTTCTTGCTGTACACTATCTCCAGATCCTTGATTTGATCACACCCACAAAATCCCTTTGGTCTTTGTCATGTAAAGCTTCACAGGTTTAGGGGCTTAGCTCTGGGCAAAGCCATTATTCCAGCAGGATATAATCCAGAGGTGGATTGTAGTCCTCTCAATTCTTGATTTTTTGGTTTGTTTGTTTGCAATCCAGGTAATTCTGATATGTATATTATTCCATGAAGACAGAAGCTAAATCAAAACATTCTCAAATATGAGTTTATTTTCATCTTTTTTTCTGTACTGAGTAGACAGCATGTTTTAACACCTCTTCCCAGTGCACCCAGTTGCCTTTTCCTCCCTCCTCCTTTGCTCTTATATAGTTGGGAATGGAAGGATGTTTTGCTTTCAGTGCTCACAGCATCTCCTGGTCTCTGTAAGGCCTGGAGATCCCACCACAGGAACCTGTGAGTACCTATGTACTGTTCCCAGCATGGAAAAGCCTGAAGTAGAGGAGAGGCCAATTCCAGAGGATATGCCTTCTCCTGACCTCTGAGGGCATTGTACCACACGGGTGCACTTACAAAACACATGCAGCCAATATACTCACACACATAAAATAAAATTATTTTTAAAATATTGTTATGTGTATGAGTTTACTGCCTGCATGTATGTTGTGTACCCATGTCATGTAATTGCCTGCAGAGGTCAGAAAAGGGTGCCAGATCCCCTGGAACAGGAGTTATGAATGGTTGTAAGCCACCATGTGGGTGCTGGGAATCAAACCTAGGTCCATTACAAAAGCAGCCAGTGCTCCTAACCACTGGGCCATCTCTCTAGCCCCTAGACTATGCTTCTTCTTAAATCAGTGGTAGAGGATCCTCATGAATCTTTGGTTCGGGGAAATGTTATTGTTTTTGGAAGAGAGAGTCTCTTGCTCTGACAGTACTGGTTCTAGCTTGAGCAATAGAGAATATACCCAAGGGCCTACCTGGTACTTCCTATTGAGTTCAGTGAAAAATTCAACAAACAAGCATACTTGGGACAACTTAAGTTGTTCATGTTAGAAGTGTACTTTGTATTTTCCTAGCATGCCTTTAATTAAATAGATTTTTTTTTTTTTTGGTCTTTTTGAGACAGGGTCTCCCTGTAGCTCTGGCTGTCCTGGAACTCACTCTGTAGACCAGGCTGGCCCCGAACCCACAGAGATCTGCGTGCCTCTGCCTCCCAAGTGCCAGGATTAAAGGTGTGTTCCACCATGCCCGGCATTTATTTATCTCTGTATGTGTATCAATGTACTGTCTGCGTGCAAATCTGTGCACCCGTGTCGTGCAATGCCGTGGAGGTCAGAAGAGGGTCTTGGATTCCCCTGGAACTGGAGTTCTCCTGGAATTGGAGTTTCAGACGGTTCTCGGCCGCCATGTGGGTGCTGGGGATCGAACCCGGGTCCTCTGTAAGAGCGGTCGGCGATCTTAACCGCTAGGCCATCTCTCCAGCCCAATTAAAGAGATTTTTGCATCTAGATTAAATCAACAGTAGGATCTCTAGCTATATTCAAAACAGCCAAGAGATTTAGTATTTAGTCTACACAATAATGTCTAATAATTTGAGTATTTTATTTTACAAATTTCTAAAATGAGGATAGTGAGATAGCACAGTGGTTATGAGTACTTCCTACTCTTGCAGAGGACCTGAGTTAGTGTCCCAGCACTCACATTGGGCATTCACAACCACATGTGTCTCCAGCTTCAGTGAATCTAATGCCATCTTCTGGTCTCTGTGGGCACTGTACAAAGATGGATATACAAACATATACATATAATTAAGAATTAAAGTTTTTTAAAAATATTAAAAGTTAAATGAGATTCGGGGGCTTTTGGATATTCCATAATGAGTTCTTAGAAATCATTGAATGAGTATCAACAGAAGTCATTATTAGGCTGGCAAGATGGCTCAGCAAGTAAAGGTGCTTGCGACCTAGCCTGATGACCTACAATCGATCTCCAGAACCCTCGTGGTAGAGAGAACCAGTTCCCAAAGGTTGTCCTCTCAGCTACGTGCTTCAAGGTATGCAGACACACACATGCACACAGATGTTATTTAGTCATTCTTTGCTGAACTACTGGACCATTGTGGAATTGCTTAAAACAAGCTAATTTGATGGGCAGTGTACACTGGAATGAGATCAGTTTGTCAGCGAGGGTTGCTCCCTCCTCTTACATTTGGATATGATGAATTTGTACCTGCTTACAGGAGGGAGAAGTTTATGGAGACTTTACATGTCCTGTCTCCAGGGAAAAGGAAGGGAGCTGGATGATGGATAGATACTAATTTTTCTATTAATTCTATTCTGGATACTTGGTAAGAGCAGACTCTGTCTGAGGTTAACCACAGAGGACTGGACTGGGACACATATGTTACTTTGTATTTGAAGGGTGCTAGGGTATGCCCAAGTCTCATGAAGAATGGCCTCTGACGGGCAGGGGGGCTTAGTAGGAGATTGTGGAACTCTGTAAAAATGGCCTTTGTTCAGATCCCTGAGAAAGAGTATACAGCTCCAAGCTGTATACAGTTCCATCCCTGGAACAGGTCCTGAGGTAGAGGCAGGGCAGCTGTATATAGGTCTCCTGCTGCTGCCTGACTTGGGCTATATGTGAGTCAAGGCAGCACCACGTGCTCCCATAAAACACTCATGGTAAAGGGTTTTTGTTTACTGTGTGAATTTCTGGTTTTGTAAGAATGTTAGTTGTGACTGAATTTGTTGTGTTATGATGTTTCTTTGCATGGTTGGTAGACTAATGAGGGTGACAGGCCCCCAAGGTAACCCAACTGGAATGGATAGGCAGCCCCACTGGTACCTGGAAGGAAGCTAGTGAACCAGTTTGTTCTCAAACCTGACATCTTCTGAAATGAAGCTAATCCTCAATTCAGCCATTTCTTCACTCAGCATCTGTGTATGTGAGAGAATGGGGCAAAGATGCCCTGCTTGCCAGCAGTACTGCCTGTTATATTTTCACTAAATGTAACTCACTGGTAAACTTTGGTACTTGAGATGAATTTTGAGTCCAGATCTCAGTGAGAGATCTGTCTCTGTTGTTCTGTGTCTGTGGCATAGTCTTGAACTTGGGTGCCCTTTTAAAACATGGGGTGATGGTTGCATCAAACTCAGTTTAATTGAGAGGTCTGGCTTTTCAGATTCAGAGAAGATGGCCCAATATCTGGAGGAAGAACGGCACATGAGGGAAGAGAACTTAAGGTTACAGCGGAAGCTCCAGCGGGAGATGGAGAGGAGGGAAGCACTCTGTCGCCAGCTCTCAGAGAGCGAGTCCAGCTTGGAGATGGATGATGAGAGGTTTGAGCCTGTCCCTCCCTCAGCCTGCTTATTCCCCTGAGAGCCTTCCTCTACCCTCAGACCTTACCCTAGAGAAGACTGTCTAGGCATGTGTTAGATGTGGAGGGGGGAGGCTTAAACATGTCACGTGACCTGGAATGATGCCATCCAGTAGAAACAGAGGCTCACAGTGGGTAAATCACAAGACTGATTATTCAGGGAATAAAAGGGAAAAAAAAAGTTGCAGTTCTGAAATTCTGAGGGATAGAGAGAAAAGGAGACTCAGAGTTGGCATTTGTTTTTGTATTATTTTTATCATTTCAATATAAATTTTTAAAGGAACTTGATCAAGAATAATACAAAAATGTATTTACTGCTCATTATTTCTCGTAACAGGAATAAGTAACTTCATATATTTGAAGAGACCAATAACTTCACATACAAATATCATAGGGCATGTTTGATGGGATTTAAGTCAAATTCAGTCTGCATTGACTAAATTAAAGATATTTCAGTGATTTTTTTTTTTTTGAGACAGGGTCCCCCTGTAGCCCCAGCTGTCCTGAAACTCACTCTGTAGACCAGGCTGGCCTTGAACTCACAAAGATCCTCCTGCCTCTGCCTCCCGAGTGCTGGGATTAAAGGCGTGTGTCACTACTCCCTCTTGGCTTTAGTTTTATTTTTAGTTATATATGTATATATATGGGGGGGTATGTATGTGCACATGAGTACAAGTGCCTGCAGAGGCCAGAAGAGAGTGTCAAATCCTCTGGAGCTGGAGTTCCAGACAGTCTTGAGGTGCCTGATGTCAATGCCTGGGGTTGTCTGAATACATAGAACATTATATACTCCAAACCACTGAGCCCTCTCTCCAGCCTGGTGTCTTTTTTAACCCACTGAGTTTAAATTTTATTGATTGCATGAGTGTGGCAAACATAACGATAGTATTCAGCTCATACATGCAATTGAATCCTCTGGGAATACTGTTTTGTTACCCTCTTAATCACACAGCGGTGTCTCTTTATTGGCATGAATCATGTTTTACATAGTGTTGGCTTCTTTTTAAGAAAATATTTTATTATTTTTATGTGTATGAGTGTAGTGCCAGCATGTTTGTAAGTGCACCCATGTGTTATGCAATCCCCACAAGGGTCAAGAAGGTGGCTTTGGATCCCCTGGAACTTGAGTTATGGGTGGTTATTAGCTATCACGTGGGTCCTCTACAAGAGCAGCCAGTGCTCTTAACTGCTGAGCCATCTCTCTAGCCCCAGTGTTGGGTTTCTTAAAAACAGTTTCTTTCAGGTATGTTGTATGTTTGACCCTCCTCCATTCTTCTGGTGGGTCTCCTTCCTTCCCTCAGTCTCCCCTCTGCTTTCATACTATATATGTGTATATAAATAATTTTATGTATCTATAAAAACATCTAGAAATGTGGTATTTGTCTGAGTCTGGCTTAACTCAATTTGATGATTTCTAGCTGTATCTGTTGCCAACAAATGGCACGATTCAGTCTTCTTTATGGCTGAATAAAACTCATTACATACATATGGCACTTGGATACTTCTTACTCCATAGCTTGGCATTGTGAATAGTACTAAGATAATCATGGATGTTCAAGTATCCCTGTTGACTTAGAGTTCTTGTGGTGTATTATAACACAGAATTGGTAGATCTGAGTCATGTGACAGTTCTATTTTTAGGTTTTTGAGAAACCTCCTTAGTGACTTCTCTAGCAGCTGTACATTCCTACCAGAAGCATAAGAGAATTTCACTAGCCTTTGTTGTCATCCTTATTTTTTCCCCTTTTTTCTAGGATTAATTTCATTTTAAATCATATGTGTCTCTGTATAGGGGTGTGTAGACTTGACTGCAGGTTCACGTGGAGGCTGGAGGCATCAGATGCCCTGGACTGAGAGTTACAAACGGAGCTGCCCAGTGTGGATCCATTGCAAGAAAAGTTCATCCTCTACTACTAAACTCTCTCTCTATCCCTTTGTTTTCTCAGTGGCTGTTTCAGACCAGGGAAAGCTGGAATCTCAGTATAGTTTTGATTTGCATTTCCCTGATCACTAAGGATGTTCCACATTTTTTTTCCTATGGTTATTGACCATTTGTACTTAAGCTTTTGAGAACTACTGTGCATTTCATTAGCCCATTTATGGAGAGGATTGTTTGGATTTTTAGTATTTAGCTTTTTTACTTTCATATGTTCTGGATATTAATCCTCTGCCAAGTGTATAGCTGACACAGGTGGTCTCCCACTTTTACAGACTGTCTCTGTACTTGACTTGCATTTGCTGTGCAGAAACTCTGGTTTCATAAAACTCCATTTGTAGTTCTCAGTATTATCTCCAGAAGTAGGAGTTCTTTTTAGAATGTCCTTGTCTATGCTTACACCTTGAAGTGTTTTCATCTGGAAGTTTCAGCGTTTCAGGTCTTATTAAGGTCTTTGATCCATTTTGAGTTGGTTTTTGTACAGGTTGAGAAATACACATCTCATTTCATGTTTCAACCTATAAATAAATATCTGGTTTTCTTTACACCATTTGTTGAAGAGGTTGTCCATTCTCTAATGTATGTGTGGGTTTCTTTCAGGTTCTCTGTGCTGTTTTTATTACTGTAGCTCTGTAGTACAACTTGAAATCAGGTGCTGCTGTCCTTTAGGATTGTTTTTTCTGCTTAGGATTTCTCTGGCTGTCTAGGGTCTTTCATACTTCTTTTAAGATTTTTTTTTCTTTTCTATTTCTGTGAAGAATACTATTGGACTTTTGATGAGAACTACACTGAATCCTTTTGGTAACAGCTATTTTTGCTATATTAATTCTGCTCTATGTGTATGGGAGCTCTTTCCATCTCCAAGTGTCTTGTTCTTTAGTGTATTACAATTTTGATTGATGGGGTTTTATTTTATTAATGTTATTCCTAGGATTTTTGTTTAAAGTAATGGAATTATTTCCCTGGTATATGTCTTGGCAACTTCAATATTGGTATATATAAAATCTAATATGTTGAGTTCATGTTCTGTTTTTCTGAAAATAAAACACTTTCAAATCCTTAGGATTTTTTTTTTTTTTTTTTTTTTTTTTTTTTTTGAGACAGGGTTTCCCTATAGCCCCAGCTGACCTGGAACTTACTGTGTAGACCAGGCTGGCCTTGAACTCTGAGTGCTGGGATTAAACACATGTGCCACCACTCCTGGCTAGGACTTTTATCATGAAGGCATGTTAGACTCTGTCACAAACATTTTCTATATCTATTGAGATGATACATGTGATTTCTCTGTTTGGGTCTATTAATATGATATATTTATTGATTTGAATATATTGAACCATTCTTGTATCCCTGGAATGAAACTGAGTTCATCATAGCAGGGGAACTTTTTGATGTGTCATGTAATTCAATTTGCAAGTATTTTATAAATCCATGTTAAGTAAGAAGATTGGCCTCCAATTGTATTTTTGTTCTGAGTCCTTATTCTGTCCTGGTATCAAGGTAATACTATGTGAAATGAGTTTGGTAGTGTTCTTCCTTTCCTACTTTTGTAATCATTGGAGGAGCTTGGATGATATAGTTTTATAAATGTCTGTCATAACTCTGCAGTGTGTCTATTTGGGCGTAGGCTGGTTTTAGTTTGGAGACACTATATTACTGACTTAATCTCATTGCTGGTTGCAGTTCTGAATTGCTTATATATTCTTGCTTTAATTTCAGTATGTCAAATATATGTAGAAATTTACCAATTTCTTGTAGATGGTCTAATTTTTTAGAATATGGGATTTCAAAGTATGTCCTAATGATCCTCTGAATTTCACTGGTGTCTGTTTCTCATTTCTAATGTCTCCTTTCTCATTTCTAATGTTAGGCATTTGGGTCTTCTGACTCTTAGTTTGGCTAAGGGTATGTCAGTCTATCTTTTCAAAGACTCATTTCTGTTTTGTTTTGTTTTTATGTCATTAATTACTTCTAGCTATTGATGTTGGTTTGGTATATTCTAGTTTCTCAATCCTTGATCATTATTAATCATCATTAAATAAATCATCATTAAATTGATTTAGTGTTTTTTTTTTTAATGTTAGGATTTATAGTTATAAACTTCCATCTTGGAAACGTTTTCATTGTGTCTCACAAGTTCTGGTATTGTATGTGTTTCATTTTCATTCAGCTCTAGGAAATTGTCATTTTCCCTCCTGATTCCTTCTGTGACCCATTCATCACCCAGCAGTGTGTTGTTCAGTCTCCATGATTTAGGATTTCTCATGCTGTTGATCTCTAGTTTTGTCCCAATCTGGCCAGATAAAATGCAATACATTCCTTGGATTTTCTTATTTTTGTTAAAGACTTGTGTCCTAAGGTCTGATATATTTTAGAGAAATGTTCATGGGCTTCAGTTATGAAGAATAGTGTGGCTGGGTATAATGATCTGAGTTGGTGGTTACTGTTCTTACAGGGTGGAGCATTGTTCTGTGCCTGATTTTAGAGTTTCTGCTGTTACTGTGATGGGTTTGCCTTTCTGTGACATTCTGTTTCTACTGATTTCATATATTCTTTCTTTGTTCTGTATACTAACTGTTTCAGCATTAAGGTATGTGAGGTTCTTTTCTTGCTTGTGTGTTTGGTCTTATAACGTGTATTGTATCTGGATGGCCATCCCTTTCTCATACTTTGGGAAATTTTCTGTAATGATTTTAGATAGTATGTTTTCTATGCCTTTGGCTTGAACTCCCTTTTTGATGCCCATGCACTTATTGGATTAGTTCAGCCCTGTGTTAAATCTATTTCAAGCTTGGGGAGGTGGGAGCATCCTAATTCCTCTCTAATGGTAAGCCAAGGTTATATAGCCAGCAGAAACAAATGTATGAGTAGACTTGAGTCAGTGGGAGACAGTGGAGATGTTGAAACCCCAGGTACTTGCCTCAATAACATTTGGTAACTTTTGAGCCTTTTTGCAACCATTTTTCAAAAATAAAACTAATGTGTTGCATATATCTGCTCAAGCTGAAGGCTGGGATTTTTCACTGTCCCAGTGTGAAGGGCAAAATGGGTGTCATCCCTTGGTTAAAAACTACAGCAGTTGATCCTCATCCAGACCCCCCTCTGTCGCCTCCTCTGAACTTGGGAGTAAGTTATTAAGATAAATCTAAACAGGAAACAAACAAATAAAAAAATGTTTTGAGCAGCAGTTAGGGAATTAGCCTTCCCTAAACCAGATCATTTCTGAATCAGGCCTACTTTGGCCTTTCATGGGTCACATTGCAGTATGGAAGGGGAGATGGAGCCTATTGCAGCCTGGGCAGCCAGTATCTGAGACCAAAGTCTGCTAAGCAGGGTCTGTGGGAGGTACTGTCTGTTGAGGCCAAAGTATTTGTGAAATCAGGAAGCAGTAACCCTTCATCACTGGGCTTCTGTTTCTATTATCAAAATATGTCCAAGCCGGGTATGGTGGCGCACGCCTTTAATCCTAGCACTTGGGAGGCAGAGGCAGGCGGATCTTTGTAAGTTCAAGGCCAGCCTGGTCTACAGAGTGAGTTCCAGGACAGCTGGATCTACAGGGAGACCCTGTCTTGAAAAAGACAAAAAAAAAATAATAATAATAATAATAATAATGTCCAGAGGCTGGTGAAGTCTCTCCTGTGGCTGTTTTCAAGAAAACTGTTGTTTTGTTTTGTTTTGTTTTTAGTGGTAGGCTGTATATTAGATTTATAAACATTAAACTAGAACAATGAGGTGTCCTCTTTAAAATATGTCTTTGCCTCTTCAGTCTGAGAAACATTTGACTAAAGATGCTAAACAAAACATAAAACAGTCCATTAGCCACTTTATTAACTATGTGAAGACTCAAGGAAGATCTGGGCTAACGTACACAGTATCCTGTACTTGAGTAGGACATTCTTGATGTGACTGAGATTCTTGAAACCTCCAGATAAATAACTATGTTACCCAAAGCTAATGCCCACTACAGTAGTTTTGCTTTCCTTCCATTATTATTTGTTTATTTTTGTTTGTCTTGAGATAGGCTCTCTTGCAGTCCCAAGCTGACCTCTTAACTTCTTGTGTAGCTAGGGCTAAACTTGAACTCCTGATCCTCCTGCTTCTACCTCTAGAATGCTGGAATTATGGTCTTGGGCCTTCACAGTCAGTTTTATTTGTGGGCTGGAGGGCAGACCTAGGGTTTCTTGCATACTGGGCAGGTACTCTACCGACTCAACTACCCCCAGCCCTTCTTTATTTATTATAGGCTAATTATTCTAGAGACAGTGATGTTGCCTGATAATTACTAATCTGCTTCCTAGCACTGATGATGATATGATAGACTTGAGAAAAGAAAACAGTGTGGCACTTAAAGCCACAGAGGTGATCTTAGCCACTTGCCTAGATATAGACTACAAGAATAGTCTCACGCACTGTCACTGTGGTGGGTGACTCTAAAGAGGGTAGGAAGACCAAGAGGCAGGCATCTAATTGAGCTGTGTGTCAGATTAACCTACTGAGAAATGGCCATGTTAGTTCTTCAGAAGAATGAACACTGGGGCTAATCATGCCCTGAGATGAAGGTTCACTCATGTTTAGCCACAAGACCAGGAAGGATAACCATCCTTCCTTATCAGGACTCAAGCAGAAATTCCTCCCAGCACTATGCACTCTGTTCAGATAGTGAAACTTGATGGTCCCTGGGATTGCATTTTAAGGAAGAAGCTAGGTTCAGCACAGTGTAGCCAGGTGTGACCCATCAAAAGTGTTCAATATTTATGTCTTCTGTTAAAGTAAACTTGCCTTGGAAGCAGTTGGCACTCAGTTCATGGGGATATATGTGTCTTTAAACTTAAAACGAGGGCATAAATCTCAGAGCTTGCTTGGTTTTTGCATTTCAAATAACAATTCAAATACTTGTGTTTCTGGGGACATTATTGAGTCCATTATGATGTACATACAGCATGACTATGACAGACCTCCATTCTGAACCTTCCATGCTCCTAGCCAGTGAGGTTTGTCAGACTGGAGCAGCAGACTTGGGAGTCTGGTACAAATATATCTTAACTATAGCCTCCCCAACTCTCAGGAATTTGACCTCCAGATGTGAACTCAGATTCTTCCTCCTGGGGACTCTGTTAAGACTATTTCAATGCAGGTGTTTCCACTCATTTCCTCCTCTCTTCCTGTAGGTATTTTAATGAAATGTCTGCACAAGGATTAAGACCTCGAACTGTGTCTAGCCCAATCCCTTATACACCTTCTCCGAGTTCAAGCAGGCCTATATCACCCGGTGAGTCTGTCCTCAGCCATTTTAGTGACTGGTTTCTAGCATGTTCAACTTGTGTGTGTGTGCACGCATGTGTTTGCACATGTGTATGCACATGTATATGCATATATGTGTGCTGGGGATGGAATCTAGGGTTTCACATGTTGCTTGGCATGTCCCTTCCCATTGACTTATGGCCCTGCCTTTTCTGATATTTATTTGGCACCCCCCCTCCCCACCATCATGTTTCCTATTCTGTGAACTAGTAATGGTCATGTTTGAGACAAGGTCTTCCTGTAGCTCCAGCTGGCCTGGAACTCAAGAGATCCCCCTCCCTCCGGAGTGCTGGGATTCAAGGTGTGCACGCCACCACACCCACCCAATCATGTGTTTTTTAAAAAGCCACCATCAATACTGAGGGTTATCTTGAACATCTTAAACACAAGGGCTATGTTTTACTTAAAAAAAAATTAACTTTATATGTGACTCCAGAACATTTTTCCTTCTTTCTTTTTTTGCTTTTTGTTTTCAGACAGGGTCTCCCTGTAGCCCCAGCTGGTCTGGAACTCCCTATGTAAACCAGGCTGGCCTCAATCTCACAGAGATTTGCCCATCTCTGCCTCCTGAGTGCTGAGATTAAAGACACACCTTGCCAGAATACCTTTCTAGAAAGACAACTGTCTTTGTGTGTTTACTCTCAGTGGATGACTAGAATCCCTAGGTAGAGTTCCAAGATGCCATGCCATCTTTTATAGGTTCCTCCACTACACTTCTGAGAATATTAATCTCATTTTTACCACCTCCTATACTCCAGTGGTTTGTGAGCTGGGCTGTCCTGGTAAGTTGGCCTGCAAGCAAGAAGAGGCTAATGTTCTGCTGTCCAAGGCCCTGCCCTCCACACCATGCTTGTTTTCATCTGACCCCCAAACACTCCAGGGTTCAGGTTCCTGGCTTAGCACCATTTGTTTTTCTCTTTTTTTCATGACTATAATATTTTTTTTTAGTCATTTGAAAATGACATGCCTCTAAAAATTTCATTAGCTTTAAACATATGACATGGGATATTAAATTATTCTGAATATGAGTTGGCATTGCCATCTCATCCCTTGGAGAGCAAATATGTGATCCATCCACAAGGATAAGGAGGAAGCAAGCAGCAGACGGCAGCTGACAGAGGCTCATGTCTTGTGGACCGAAGTGCAGAGACTTCTGTTGGTGCTTGCTCATGAAAAAGCTTCAGGCACAGTTGGGGAACAAGAAATCTGTGGTGATGAGTTAGAGGAATTCTAGAGTAAAACAGAGTGAAGTGACTGCTTTGGAGTGGTTGGCAAAAGTTTGGTTAAGGCCGTGGTGTTTCATTTTGTCTGATATAATAATTAAAGCAAGGACTTCGCTTGAGGTCAGTGAAGAGAACAATAGCATGGTGCCCTCCGATCAGAAAAGTGCCACAGTAACAGCTTCCCTTTGTGAGTTTGGGATCTGGCTCAGCAATGTGCTTCAGTGACTTTTTTTTTTTTAACAGATGTTCAAAGCTAAAGGTGAAGTCTCACATAGGGTGGCAGCTGTTGTGTTGGGGCCAGTTAAGGCAAGGGAGGCTGATGGCAGACCAGGATCTGTAGCCTGGAAATTTTCTCTTGTTCTTGCCAAGATGCTATTCCCAGACTGTTCCTTTGCTCTTCTGAGCTGCCTCTCCATTTTCCCAAAATAGCACCAGGGTTCATTACCATAATAAAGGTTTCTCTGCCTCTATTGATTTAAAAGGAAGGCTTGAGTTGGGAAGATGCACATGAGGGAAGGTTGTTTTGTATTGGATAGCAGTGCCAATTCATATTGAGTATAATTTAAGATTCCATTTCATGTGTTTAAAGCTAATGAAATTTTTAGAGGCATGTCATTTCCAAATGCCTAGGAAAAATATTGCAGTCATAGAAAAAGAGAAAAACAAATGTAAGACCTCTGTTTGGGATATCTCTGTCACAACAGATACTCTGTGGGGAACTCATCTCATTCACATAATTTTGACTTTGGCTATACCTGGCTTGTGGTAGGAATTACATTAAGTGTGGGGGGCTTGCTTGGCTATTAGGTTTTCTTTTATTAGGCTATATAATAAATAACACCTTTTTTTTCTTTCAGCTAGGCTGAATGAGATAAAGTTGTATAAACCTCTCAGTAGATTTACCCCCTAATGGCAGCAGACCTGTTCCACTCTAATCTAGCAGATTACAGCTTTACATGAATTGATCAAAACAGTATTTTCTCTTCACTTTCTTTGTTTTTTTGTTTTTTGTTTTTGTTTTTGTTTTTGTTTTTTGACAAGGTCTCCTTAGTCCCAGCCACCTGGAACTCACTATGTAAACCAGACTGGCCTTGATCTCACAGAAATCCAACTGCCTCTGGCTCCTGAGTGCTAGGATTAAAGGCATGTGCCACCATACCTAGCATTGCTTTAGTTTTTTTTGTTTTGTTTTGTTTTGTTTTTGTTTTTTTTAATTATATGTATGTATGTCTTGGGTGTGTTTTGTTTTGTTTTGTTTTGTTTTTTGAGACAGGTTCTCCCTCCAGCCCCAGCTGGCCTAGGACTCACTCTGTAAACCAGGCTGCCCTTGAACTCACAGAGATCCACCTGCCTCTGCCTCCCAAGTGTTAGGATTAAAGGCATACGCCACCATGCCCAGTTTAAAGACAGTTATTAGCTGCCATGTGGGTGCTGGGAAACAAACCCTGGTCCTCTGCAAGAGCAGTCAGTGCTCTTTAACCACTGAGCCATCTCTGCAGCCCTAAGGGTGTGTTTATGCATGTCTATGAGTATTTGCACATGTGTATACAGTGCCTGCAGAGGTCAGTAGGGGGGCATTGTATCCTCTTGAGGTGGAGCTACAGGCAATTGTGAGCTATGCTATATAGTTACTAGGAGCCAAACTTGTGTGTCCTCTGCAAGAGCAGTCATTGTACTTAACTGGTGAGCTACCTCTCCAGCCCCTCATTTTAATATTTTTGGGAAGAGTTTGCGTGTTTCAGTGTTAAGAATGTCTAATCACTTCCTAATGCTTCATGTAATTCTCATTTTTATTTAAAACATTTGCTTTTCTTCCTCCTTTCCTTATTGTTAACTAAAATCTTTTTTCAGTATTTTGCATGCTCTTTGAAAGATACATATCTTACAACTTATAACAGATCCTGTTTGGTTTGAGTAAGCTGGTAGTGCTAGAATAAAATTCTGGACCTTCAGGCACCAGGCAGGAGCTTAATCACTGAGCTATACAAAACCCATAAACCCAGGTTTACTAGGTTGTGTGCTGGTGCGGGTTTATATATGTGGATCACATGTAGAGAGGAGATCACTTTTCAGCTTTCCCTTTATTTCATGCAGATTGAAAAAAGGATATTCTCACTTGATGTGTTGTGATGTGTTGTGATGTGTCTAAATCTAGAATGGTCAATTAATGGGATCTAAAGTTAGGCATGTCCACCCAATAAGAATAAGACCACCTAGCACCAGATTTGGTTTCTAATTCCATTCTCTAGTTAAAAGAATTTAGGCCAGTTAGAAAGATGGATGTTTCTAGGTCTAGACATCTTATAAACCCTAAAATCAGAAGTTCCTCAGAAACTCATGATAAGGTTATAACCTCATGATAAGGTTATAACAGAGTCTAAAAGCCCCAGAACAGTATGAGGGCCTAGGACAGTGTGGGCAGTAAAAGCCATCAAATTAGCTGCACTATAGTGATGTTTCTGTCAGCAGTGGACAGCATGTATCATGGTACTGCCTAGTGAGGTTACTCCCTCAAGGTTTGGTTCAACACACTCTATGATGTGGGACAGCATTGAAACTGCTACAGGACACATTAATGACCATGTCTGTTTGGAGAGCCACTGTTTGCAGTTTGCTAGTTTGTTTGTTTGTTTGTTTGGTTACCCTTTATTATTTTTCTGGCCTAGAGGGTGAGATTCGTGATTATTAAAATTTAAGGGAGAAAACAAACTAGTAAGACCTGATCCGTGGCTTATAAAAGCTTATAACAAAGCCTGGGGACATAGATTTAAAAAAAAAAAAAAAAAAAAAAAAAAAAACCACACACATATAAACCTCATTTGGCCTGTGCAGTCCCAGTTATCCTGTGAGTCTACTACAGCAGCCAGATTTGCTAGGGGAGATATCCAGAACACAGCAAGGTCAGTCATTTGTCCCTGAGGTTCAGTGCCTGGTGAGAGAACTGTGGTCCAGGGTGATCTGTTAGGCTTGCTCTGGAATCTCCATTCCTTGCCTTTCTCTGAAGGATGAGCGGCTGCAGATTGGCATTGGGAAGGAAGAAGTGAGCCAAGAGGAGACCTTCCTGGGACAGGGCATGTGATGGACAGAGTTCAGTGCTCAGATCGTTGGGATTGCCTTCACTGGCTGCCCTGGGCACCATTCCCTTGATTGATTTGGTTTAGGGTCAGGCAAGAGGGCTTGTTTATTATGACCACCGAAAATCACGGGCAGGGCACATCAGGAAGAATTTGTGTGTATTTGTGAGAAAGCATGTGTATGTATGTGTGAGTGTGCATGTAGGTATGCATGTATATATTTTTGTGTCTACATGGGGCTTGTATCTGTGCATATGAATGTGCGAGTGTATAGTGTGACTATATATGCTTGTATGTATTTGTGTATCTATATATATATGTCTGCATATGTATATGTGTGTGTGTATATTCATATCTTTTGAGGATTTGAAGATTCTTTGTTTAATAATGTAATAAAAAGTATTCTTACACTAGAAAAGAGGCTGGAATTCTTTTATGAAATGAGTCTCTTGAACTCTGGAATTAAGGAACCATTTTCTTTTAAGTACCCCTTCTTGTATTTGTTTTGGTGTGCTGGGGCCTGAACCCAGACCTTGCACATGATAAGCCACTGTCTTGTCACTGAGAGCCTCCAATCTCATTGTTACTTCCCTGGGAAATAGAATTAGGGTTTTGTTCCACAAAGATGTTAAAGGAAAACCTCTTCTCAGCTGTGGATGCCCTTCAATGTCAATAGATTTCATATTAAATGATCATTTAGTTCTAAAAGATTTGTGCTTTATCTCTGAGACCCATTTTGTAAATGTGAGTCAAAAATCAATTCAAAATGGAAACTATGTCACCCACAAAGCATGGTTGATATTCTTAGCATAGAAGAATCCCTAAGAAAATACTGGGGTGTCTTTATGGAAGTCAGTAGACAAGGCAGAAAACACACTTTCCAGCTGTCTACTTCATGTAATTCAGGATGGCAGGGAAGCTCATGTGGCTCATGAGTGCTGACTGATGCTTATTCTACTCCGTGCTCCCCTTTTGTTAGTGCTTTCACCTCATCCTCTTGCATGGCTTTGTCTCAGTTGTGCTGTGATTAGTTGTTCAAATATTTGACAGGAAGCAATCTTGCTGACATTTTTCTATGTCCGTTCTTACAGGTGTGAAATGACCCCTCATTGTGGCTTTGATTGGCAGTTCTCTGGTGATTGGTGTTGAGATTCTGTAAAAAACTTGTCAGCCATTTGTATATTTTATTTTAAGAAATATCTATTCAAATTAAAATTTCTCTCTCTCTCTCTCTCTCTCTCTCTCTCTCTCTCTCTCTCGTCTGTGCCTCCTATATGCTAGTCAGATGTTCTATCATTAATGTTGTAGAGATGGCTCAGTGGTTAAGAGCATGTACTGCTCTTCCTGAGGACCGGAGTTCAGTTCCCAGCAACCACATCAGATGGTTCCCAACTGCCTGTAACTCCACCACCTGGAGGATCTGATACTTCTACAGACACTTGCACACATATGCACATATCCACACTCACATATACACACACAATTAAAAATAAAATTAAATCTTAAAAATATACTGAAGTTTTTTTTTTTTGTCTTTTCAAGACTGAATCTCCATGTAGCCCCAGCTGTGCTGGAACTGGCTCTGTAGACAAGGCTGGCCTTGAACTCACAAAGATCTGTCTGCCTCTGCCTCCCAAGTGCTAGGATTAAAGTCATCCACCACTACACCCAGCTTGAAGATTTATTATCATTATTAATTGTGTCTTTGTGTGCCTATGGAAGGTTATATATATTTACCTATGAGTATAGGGGCCATTGAGGACCAGAAGAGAATGTTGAATCCACTGCATCTGGAGTTACAGACAGTTGTGAGCTGTCCCTTGTGGGTGCTAGGACCCAACTCAGGTTCATTGCAGCAGCAGCAAGCCATCTTTCCTCCCATTATTCTTGTTTTAATTGGGTTGTTTGGAGTTTTGTTAGGTCATAGATGTGTGTATTGACCCCTTATCAGATGTATATAGTTTGTAAATATTATCTCCCTCTTTAGGCTTATCTTTCTCATTCTGTGGACTAATTTCTGCTAGGAATTTTGTGGTGCCGAACTCTTTAATCCATTTGTGGTTGGTACAACAAAGGTCCAGTTTTGGTTTGGTTTGGGGTTTTTGTTTGTTTGGGTTTTTCGTTTTTTTTTTTTTTTCTTTTTCCTTTTGTCCTGCTTTCCCAAGACCACTGATTGAAGAGCTTTTTTCCCCTGCTTTGGGCACCCATGTCAAGGGTCAGTTAATGGAATATGCCTGAATTATTTCTGTTCATTTCCAGAGCTTGGTTTCTTTTTATATCCCTTCTTTCCTAGCCTGCTACAAGCCCACCTCTCGTCTGTTTTTATTTGTGTGTCTCTGAGATTTTATTTTAAAAATCTCCTAGGTAGTTGAAGACTCTAGATTATTGAGTTTGAAATGATACTTATTCTGTTGCTTTTGTTTCAGGTCTGTCATATGCAAGTCACACCGTTGGCTTCACACCGCCCACCTCGTTGACTAGAGCCGGAATGTCTTACTACAACTCTCCAGGCCTCCACGTGCAGCACATGGGGACGGCCCATGGCATTACAGTAAGTGTTGGGTGGTGGAGGCTCACTCTGGACATGGCACTTCTTGTTCTCTTTAAGGAGATGAGGACTGTGCCACCTTGTATCTCCAAAAAAAAACCCCACAAAGTTCTAGTGTTGAAATAAATTTCCTCCCTGGATGGCAGGACTTCACCTCTTGCAAAAATCTGCTCCTCCCTCCCCAATGAAACATAATTTGATATCTGGGCAACATCTACCATTAAACTCTGGCCTGTCATAAAGAATTATTGTTGGTTTCCATGCTTTCTGAAAATACTGCCAGCACCTCCACGGCTCCATGACCCTTGATGATCTTTCTGAAGTTTGCCTTCTTTCCAGTTTTACTCAGAATTTTCTACTGGATTTAGAAGGAAAGTCCATTTTATCTGTTTCTGGAACTCCAGCTGTTCTGGGAGGATGAGTGAGAGAATAGATGAAATCCAATAAAAGGATTGAGAATTGAGGGTCTTTCTTGGAAAAATGCAGTTCAAAGAATCTTACTCTGAAATTATTTGAGGTGCCCATCCAGGTCTTTTGCCAATTGATAGACTTTATACAAGTAGAAAACTTTGGGTTCAAGCTGAGCAATGGAGGAGATGAGGACACATAAGTGACAGTATTTAAGAGGATCATCTAACTGGGTATTATTATTATTATTTGGTGTTTTGAGACCGTCTACCGTAGCTCCAGTTGCTGGCCCACGGCTGTCCTGGAACTCAGATATCTGCCTGCTCTGCTTCCTGTGCTGGATTAAATGTAGTGCCCATCACACCCAGCCTATTTTTAAAAATTTTTTATTTATGTCTTTTTGTGTATGATGTATTGCTTGCTGTTTAGGTTACTGTGTTGTACAATGTCCCAGAGTTAGATGAGAACATCAGATTTCCCTGGAACTGGAGTCTAGTTAGTTGTTACCTGCCATGTGGGTGCTGGGATGAATCCAGGTCCTCTGCAAAACCAATCAGTGCTCTTAACCACTGAGCCATCTCTCCAGGCCCAATTATTATTGCTTTTTATTTCCGACACTTGTTTCATAAAGGGCCCAGGTTCAGTAGTTGGGTGGTGAAAGATTTATTGTGGGTTTGTATGACTTCATATGTATAGGTCTGAACACTACCTTAAAGTTGTCCTAACCAGTTCCAGAGCCACTAGGGATAAGGAAGGAGTATGTGGCATCCTTATCCTTGTGGGTCGGGTTCCATTAGCCTCAGCTCTCATTCCGGCTGTGTAGGAATTAAGCTCATGTCCCAGGCTGACCTGCTGCTCCTGTTTTTCCTACAGAGGCCTTCACCACGGAGAAGCAACAGTCCTGACAAGTTCAAACGGCCCACGCCACCTCCATCTCCCAACACACAGACCCCGGTCCAGCCACCTCCGCCGCCTCCTCCACCCCCCATGCAGCCCACGGTCCCCTCGGCAGCCACCTCGCAGCCCACCCCTCCGCAGCATTCTGTGCACCCCTCCTCCCAGCCTTAATGCATGAGCTTAGTCAGAATTTACATTGGGACTCGTCTGATGGAGCCAAAATCTCCAAGCCAAAGGCTTCTCCCCTGGCGTATTTGGACCTGACTTATTTGCACTGAGGTTATGTAGGCTTCCCTTGTGGTGTTGTAAATGTTGGAAACGCAGCCAGTGTTGTGGGTCTGTGACACTAACCAGACAACTTTTTCCATCAGTGTTTTACTTGAATCTCAGTGTCTGTGGCTCCCTGGCTGAAACATTGCTCTCTGGTATTTGATAACAGCATCAGTGTGCAATCGTCCCTCCCACCTCACCTTCTCACCCCCAGAGCTTCATTTTCTTGGCTTTTAGGTTTATAAAATAGGAAGGGAAATGTCTTTTATAATTTTTCCCCATGAATTTTCAGAAAATTACTGAGCTGTTCTTAGTTCCCTCCAGCTCCTATTTACAATGGTGTTTACCAAATATACCAAGAACTCAGCACTATAGTTCAGACCTTTTCAAATCTAACTCTCAGTGTAATATGGGAAGTTAGATGAATCAGTGCTCACAACATGTCTAGTGTTTAGTAGACCTTTCTACAGATATACTTTTTACAGATTGTTTTCCATGTGAACTGAAAGACACGGCTCTTGTAAAACAGATGGCCTAATAAAACGAAACACACAGCTTTGTCTTCTCCACATACCTGTGATGGATAATTATTGCATATTGAGATATGATTCTTTCCTTTATCCTTAATGCTGATCCACTAAGGCAGCCCTCTCCATCCGGAGTGGATAGATGCCCCATCCACCAGTGGTTTCCATGGTGACTGGAACTGCTCTTTGAATACTCCTGTAGGGCATTGTGATTGTAACAGAACCCATGTGATGACCCCCTTTCCCTTCTCTTGCATTCTGAGACAGATAATTTCAAGGTGCAAAATGCTGTTTAGAAAATACTGTTGGCAGTATACATGGCATCCTGGTGTAACGTCCACGAAACACCATGGAACACTGTGCTGCTTGGCAGAAGGAAGTGTGGAAAGCAGAGTGGCTCATTGGCCTTGGTGGTTCCTACCTTGCCCAGCATAAGTAAGGACACTGTGCAAAGAAGAGGATTCTGGGTACATGATTTCCATTCCTTCAGCACAAATAAATCCTTTGGTTTCACTTGAGAGTGGAACACCCTGAGTCCTCCTTTTCTTTATACTTGCTACACCCTCATTTGTGTTTTTCAGCAGTTAGTGTTTTGGCTTTTTACCACCGTGTTTGCATATTTATATATGCTGTGGATGAAAATAACTATTACTAGAGAATGTATATTTTATGACAAGGATATGTATCTGTTGGATGTAATCAGAGAACTGAAAATTAATTTATCAGTAATTTTTAAGAGTTAATGTTTGTTAATATCCATCTCTAATAGCTACTCCTTATGGAACACCTCTGGAGAGTAAGAAAACCCTGGTGAAATTGTAGATACTTAATATTGTACAGTATAAAATCTCCATTTTTGCCTTTGAATGCATATTTAAGAGTTAAAAGAATGACAGAAGTGTTATTGGATAATCGTGTCTGACTAGCATCTTAGAATGAGAGTAAAGGCAACTGTTGGGTCTTTTTACCTCTTTCTCCTTCTTCCCCCAAACTGAGAACATTCTCCTCAATTACTAGGAAGACACAGTCTATATAAATCTTGTTTATAAAGTATATGTGAGATAGTGCAGTTCTCAAACACAGGATGCAGTTTGGCATTTATTGTTGAAGCTTTAGGTTTTAAATGTCAGACTCTACAATGTCAAACCTGGGCATTTCTTCAACATCTCATGAACCCTCCTGGTACATTACCATTCCAAGGAGCACAGGTAAAGCAATTCTTCCTTCGATGGTACAGTTCTTGATTTTTTTTCTTCTAAGAGAAATATGGTACATGTTTATAAGACTTTTCTGAGATTATAGGTTTCAGTGCTGTTGGTTAGCGGCTCGTACTCCAACAAGCACATCCACACTGTAAAGATCTTCCTCCACTCCTGACCCATTTAGTTACCTCCCAAAAGCACAAGTCAACACGCTGCTCCTAGTAAATGCCTTTAGAGGTGGTTTCTCAACATTCAGGCCTGTGCAGAAAATACACAGCGGGGGTTCCCCAAGACACATCATTTTTACCTCAAAGTAAAACCCGGCTCTTCCACCAGCACTTTTCAACATAATCCACTTGCTCTCCCTGCATATGTACAAAACAAAGAACACAACCACTACTAATGTGAATTTAGGATGTTTGGTTTCATTTTAAAGTGTTTTAGGACTCTTTGTGGAGCCTGCAGTTCTTGGCAGTATCTGCCAGGACAGTTTCTTGGCAGTTGCTCAGCGACTCGGGGCAGGTAAGATAATCAAAATGCTGAACTACTAGAGACAGTAGTCTACTTAGCAGTGGGAAACCGGTTTGCCTAGCTTAGGGAATTCTCATATGGCCTGAGCCTGGTTCCCACCGTTCTGATGCCCACTTTCCCAGGCTAAGCCTGGATTAAAATCAGTGGGCATCCTCAGCTCAGGAAGATGGAAAGAACAGTATCTTCAATTGCTGCATTTCCTGTCTTGTTGACAGAGACCCTTGTGTACCACTGTGCTGCTAATGGCTAAATCTCTGTTCCCAGATGACCTTGCCTTTGTATAGAACCAAGTCCACCTTCCTAGCACCTGCCACCTCTTGGCTATGAACTGCTTTCTCATCAAACACGCTGGCATTCTAGACAGAATTCTATACACTGGGCAGATGTGGAAGTACTGAAGTTTCAACTTTTGTTGATTTAGAAGGAGCTCCTGAGATCCTAGTGACCATGGAATGAATGTGTGACCAGAATGTGGCTTTGACACCACATGCTGCTGTGCCTTTGTTATTGGCTTCTGATTTGAGCAGAAATAATAATGTGAATTTTTGTTGATTGTTCAATTGAAGGGAAACAATATGTACCCCCTTTGTTAGGTACACATGAACGTGGCCTGCAAGAAGTTTTGCTCTCAGAGGATGTCTAGTAAGGCAAGAAAAAGTACTGTAAGTTTTGCTTCAGAGAGCTTATTTTTAGCAGTACAGAAGAAATTTTTCTATGTAACTTGATCTTCTGTCTAGTACTAGACTTACAGGTTAACAAACAGCTCGTAGTGACCACTACCAAAGAACATGCATGTTAAAAACAACTATGTCCAAATTATTAAAGAGCCAGCCATGGATGATGATACATGAGTTCCATGCTCAGAGCCATTGTAAGAGACAGTAAAGAGTTCTTAGGTTGTTTTGTTTTTTTTTTTCCTTTCCTTTTGAAATTTATTTTTAAAAAGATTGTTAGCTAAAGTTTGGGGGAGCATTTTCCAAAATGTTCAGCAGATGTGATTACTGGCCATGCCCAGGTTGCCTCTCATTGGGCAATTGAAGGAATCCTCTGTCTGTGCTAGTGTGGGTCTGTGTGTATGCACATGTGGTGTGTGTGTGTGTGTGCGCGCGCGCATTCATGCCTTAACTTGGGTTACTGCTCAATTCATTGTTTCACTTGGTCTGCTCCATCGTCCAGATGGTATCATACATCTCGATCTGAGCTTCATCCTGGCAAGAACAAAGTTGCAGGCATGACATCGGAGGATGTCTGGTCAGATGGACTCTTGAGTCTTCATGGACTTCATTTGGAACTTAGCCTGGAAAGAACAACTGGACTGTCAAACGGAAAGATGTCCACAAGGAAGAGATGAGAGCCGAATGCTAGCATGCACTCTGCCTCTGTATATCCATGTGCACAGTGCATTGTCCTGATAGCTTGTCTACAACTTGACTAGGTTGGAGTTCTGGTAATAGTGCTGATCTTGACATTCTCATTCAGAGTTTAGACAGATGTAAGACTTCCAATTAATGTCTTATTTACTTTATGTTGATTAGTCTTTGATACATGTGCTAAATCAGAAACCTAAATAAAGATAATTTTTTTAAATGTAACTCTGAGCCATAAACAGTTTCTCTTTCTGGTCTTTGAGTTCCAAAGTGAACTTTGCTTCCCTGTTGCTTCCAGACATTCAAATTAAATTCTAAACTTTGAATTCAGCCAGAGAAACTAAACTTAAGGCAGCATGGAAAGGGGCCGGGTTTTTTTTTTTTTGTAAGTCTTTTGAGTTGTGCACTCTTCCAGTTCCATTTATATTTCAAACAGTAAACCTAGGGAACTATGCTCAGAAAATGTTACATGTGAAGACACATGCATTAGGCATATGCTATATAACATTTCAGTTGCTGATGGTCTTTGTGGAAGATGGTGCTGCCATAAGATTATGACCTTGAAACTTTCCTTTATCTTTAGCATCATAGTTGTGTTATGCAGTGTGGTGAGTTCTTCCTGTTTGTGGTGTGTTGGTGCAGATAAACCTGAACTACCGAGTGTGTATAAATACAGCACACATATGTATAGCATGTAATAGTGATAATAAATGACTCTGGTTTGTGCATTTCCTTTTACATTTTTTAAAAATATATTCCTACTTACTATAAAAGTTTACTTCTGGGCCAGTGAAGATGGCTGGGTAAGGTGCCACCAAGCCTGACACCCGAGTTCGAACCTTGGGGCCCCACATGGTTAGGAAGGAAACTGACTTCCTATCACTTGTCCTCTGACCTCCACACCACTGCACACATACAGTCATGCAAAATAAATGTAATAAATGGGTTATGCTTCAGATATTACGCTGTTGCAGCAGCAGCTCATGTCAAGAGGTCACGCTAGGCCTGTGTATGTCCATTCTCATGTTTTAATAGAAAAAACTGCCCAACAATTTTTTAAATCTTTGGTATATGTCCCTATGTACGTGACCCATGGCTACACATGTCTAGGCTTTGGGTATGACTGGGATATTAGCTTATTAAAACCTTAAATCCAGGCTGGAGAGTAGCCGAGCGGTTTAGAGCACTGATGCTCTTGCAGAGACCCGGGTTCGATCCCCAGCACCCACATGGCGTCTAGAAACCGTCTGTAAATCCAATTCCAGAGAACTCCCATGCCAGGGGAATCGAGACCCTCTTCTGACTTCCGAGGGCATTGCACGACACGGGTGCACAAATCTACATGCAGACATTACTCTCCTAACATACATAAAATAAAAAATAAATTAAAAAAACACCTTAAATCCCAAATGTCTGTTTTTCTCATTATAGGAAGCATTACCTTAGGATCAGTTCTGGGTCTGGGAGCCAGTTTAAGGAACTTAAACTCGAGTTCCCTGGCTGCGGGATAACAGTCCTGACGTTTTAAAGGTGAGAATGTATGAAAGTATAGTCCTTCAAGTGACAGGACATGGGCTAGTCCCCACATCCATTCAGGAAGAAAACGAGTATTTGGTGGGATGTATACTGACCAGAAAACAGTTGGGGCAATACATGAATTCTGAGATTGTGTGTGGTTTTGGTTTGGTGGTGTGTATCTTGATAAGCCCCTGGCAGGCTGGGGTAGAGGGTGCACAGTATTTTGGAGGGCCCTCCCAACTTAGAAGATTGTATCATTGGTACAGATATTGTAAGTCCAGTTCTTTTGTTTAATACAAGGATATGCCTTGAGTGAGTGTTGGTTCACTCTAGCTTGAACAATAGGTTTTAAATTTGGTTCATGTGTTGATTGAAAATAGCCAAATAACACTCCTGACCCCTGTACCAAATGAAGCTAAGATTTTACTGTAACTTGATAAACTATTCTCACAGAAAGTGAAAAAAATCAAGACTTATAAATGCATTACCATGTAAGTAAAACTCTTAAATTGTGAATGTCAGGGTTTTATTTTTCCTTTTAGTATATCTTTTGGTTTGTTGTTTTGTTTTTCTTTTTTGTTATTGTTGCTGCCTTGGTTTGGGCTTGTTGATATGTTGTTGCTTTTGAGACAGAGTCCCACTCACTATATAGCACTGGCTGGCCTAGAGCTAGCTATATGACAGAGATCCTCCTCCTCTGCCTCGGGTATGAAAGGTGTGCACTACCATACTCTGCCTTTTCATATCTTATGAAGGCTGTGTGTCCACAGACTGTCTCAGAAATTAAAACTGTTTATGCTTTTGCGTATATCAAAGTAATTCTGAGCCTTGTTGTTTTCTTTATTAATTTGTAATGTGTGTGATTTATGTTGGAATACAGATGCCCTTAGGCTAGAGGAGGTTGTCAGATACATTAGAGCTACAGTTAGAAGCAGTTTTGGTACCCAATATAGGTCCTAGGAACCAAACTCCAAACCTCTGCAAGAGCAGTAAACACTCTTAGCCATCTCTCCAGCCCTTGGGTCCTTATCTTTATAGATGTTGACATTTTTTAAAGCTTTTTGGAAATGCACTTGTATTCATTTACTAATGTCTAATCCAGGTTCACAATCTAAAGCATTCTCGCTAGAAATAGGAAGAAATTAACATATGGTTAATTATGGCTTGGTGTGACTACTAATTGGAATTTGAGTCTGTCTTTGAGAGACTCAAAATATCACTCTTAATTTTACATCACATTGAGTGCTATTGAAAGTAAATATATTCAGGATCTTGGGGCTTGAGAGATTGCCTAGCGGTTAAGAGCACCGACTGCTCTTGCAGAGGACCTGGGTTTGATTCCCAGCACCCACATGGTGGCTGAGAACCAGTCTTTAAACTCCACTTTCCAGGGGAATCTGACACCCCTCTTCTGACCTCCAGGGACAATGACATGGGTGCACAAACCTACATGCAGACAGTACATTCATACACATAAAAATATCTATATATTCAGATCTTTTTCCAAAGATCTTTTCTGAAACCCTACTGGAGGTCGTATTTTCATTTGACATGCTAGAAACATAAAGCATTTCCATTTATAATTTGTTTAGATTATGGGAAGTTTGTACATACATAATGAGGTATGTCTGTGTGTCAGACAAAAACTTGTGGATACTGGTTCTCTCCTCCATCACATGGGCCAGGGATTAAACTCAGGTTATCAGGTTTGGGCAAGTGTCCTTACCCACTGAGCCATCTGTCTCATAGGAGACTAGCTAGAAATGTGGACATGTGGACATGTGAGCACACATAAAAGTTATAGGAGGGGCTGGAGAGGATGGCTCAGTAGTTCAGAGTACTTGATGTTCTTACAGAGGACCCAAATTCAGTTCCCAGAGCCCAAGTAGGGTGCCTCACAACCACATGAAACTCCAGTTTCAAGGATCCAACACCTCTTCTGTCCTTCTGGGACCTTATCAGGTGCACAAACCATAAACACATAGTAAAAATAAAATTAAAAAAAAAAAAAATCTTTAAAAGGCAACTAGTTAGCTACTTGACCTATCTTTCTTCTCCCACCCCCACCCCCGGCCACATACACACACTGCCTTGCCTGTGGCCTGGACACTATTGGGATCCACTCACCTCTAGTGTATTGAACAGTAATGCTGGACAGGAAACCTCAGGATGTGAGGCAGTTGGGGCAGTTTTAACTGTCCTGTGAGTTCAAGTCTGGTCATTTTTCAAATTCGAAGTCCTCATCTATAGAATAGTCAGGAGAATGCTGTGATTGGGATCAAATGGGTACACAGAATGGGACTTCAGAGAGCATTTTACTTTCTTTACAAATATGTTGAAAACACATTTCATCAGTCATTATGCACAGTGAGAATGCAGTGGAAAGGGAATGTAGTTCTTTGCCTTTGGGGCTTATAGTTTACAAACACAGCAAACAAAGGAGTTGGGGAACCAGCACAGGGGACCTCACAGTATTAGAAGAAAGAAAGGATAAAAGACTCCAAGGAAATGATTTTTTTTTTTTTTTTTTTTTTGGTCTTTTCGAGACAGGGTCTCCCTGTAGCCCAGCTAGCCTGGAACTTTGTAGATGAGGCTGGCCTTGAACTCAAAAAGAGCTCCCCTGCCTCTGCCTCCCAAATGCTAGGATTAAAAGGCGTGCGCCCACCACTTCCTGGCTTTTTTTTTTTTTTTTTTTTTTTTTTAGGAACTGATTTTTAGTCAAGCTGAGAACAGGTAGAGAATGGATGGAGACTCTTCAGACCAGAAGAAATATCAGAAGCAGATAAGGGAGAATAAGGGAGAAGGGCCTCATCCAACTCCCAACAGCCTGGCTCTCAGGAGCACTTGAAAGGTGATTCCGGGAAGTGGAACTAGCGAAGTGTAGGTGAACAAATGGACTGCTTGGTTACCAGCTTTTCTCCAGTGGGACTCCCTAGGGAAGAACTTAGACATGCTTGAGAATTGCCCTCGTGGTGGGCAGACTGCTGGACCACCAGATCCTTTTACCCATTGGCTACAGGCAACATTGGAGAGAGTGACCTTCCACGCTGAGGTTTTTCTGAGCTGTGTCTGCAGAAACCTGAGTTAGCAAAGCCGCAGTGACCATCCCATGCTTCATGAGGGATGCCAACAAGGAGCATGCATGAGTCATGAATTGCCATGGTGAATCAGGTGGGTTGGGAACCTCCATCTCACCATCATTTGGGTAGCTGAAGTATTAATGGAAAATTTTAACTTATTATAAAATGAAGGTATTTTAATTTCAAAAACCAAATTCCCGAATCTTTTGAAAAAAAATGAAGTGCAGGGCCACCATTGCATGGTCAGCCAGAGTTGAATGGTCAGGGTTACCAGGGGCAAAGAGCACCTGGTCCTCTTCAGAGCCACAGTGGCCACTCTGTCCACAGTAGTTATTAAAGCATTGTATTCACGGAACAGAACTGATAGAAATGAAATATATTATTAAAAATTATTAATCCGCCTCAAAATGGTAAACAAAAAAAAAAGACAAACAAAAAACACAAACCAAAAAAAAAAAATAAAGAAACAGAAGCACAGGGCAAGTATATAGTATTACCAGTTTGATTTGCTCACGGGTCGACCTCAGAGCCAGAGCATAGCTGTCCATCTCACCTGGAGAGGCTGAGAACCCAGTATTTGCCCAGTCCATAGGGCTGAATGCCTCAGAAGCCCCCATTCAGCACCCAAAACCTGAAACTTCATAAAGATCTGCTGCTTGGAAATAACTGGCTCACATGTCAGCAAAGGAGTCAGCCAGCAGCAAGATAAATCAAGTCAGTGGAGAGAGGGAAACCAGTATAGGAAAAGGTGAATCATTTTTACCACACCCCTTTTTATCTAAACAGCTACCAGAAGCTTCCACCCACATCTGGGGTGGGTCTTCCCATAACAGTTAAGGCAGACTGGACTGTTCTTTGGTTGAAGCTCCCTATTGAGGTGACTAATTTGTGGCAAGTTGACATTTAAGCCAGCCATCACAGTTGTACCTATAGGCTTTTGAGTTTGTGATCCACTTGGAGAGGATATATGACAAATGAGGGAAATTCTATATGGCTAGTTTCTGTGTATGTGCTTTGGAGGGACAGTAGAAGTCCAAGCCAGGTTAAGAGAGGGGCTTATACCAGAAGTTCCCAGTCTTAAGTCCAGATAATAGTAGGAAAATGGAACTGGGGGACTTTGGTAAATCAGTCTTCCTTGTAACTCTCAAGATGATTTAAGAAAAGATGTAGGGGTAGAGTATTGCTGACTTCTCTTCAATGGAGTGCCATCAGTGTGCTCTATGTGCTCTTAGATCTATTAGTATGGTCTTAGTATGCTGACTTGATGAGGGGCTCATAGGTCTAGCATAGAGAGATTCAAAAGAGCACATGTTTAAAGGTCTTGTTTCTGGGGAAATACTCTGATTATTGCTTATCAACTTCTGTGGTTTAAATACTTGTGACATAAGTGACTTCACATTATACAATTGCATAATTTCTCTACTAGATATGTATATGTACAGATATGTTAGATGTAAATATTCTTGTGAGCTGATAAAATTTAGGGCTAGTAGTACTTGCCCAATATCCACAAAACTCTAGGGTCAATACTCAGCACTGCATAAACTGGAAGTAGTGGTACATGCCTCTAATCCCAGGCAACTCAGAAGCAGAAGCAGTAGATTCAGGAGTTCAGGTCATCTTCAGTTGTGTGATAGGTTGGAGGCCAAATGCAATACATGAGATCTTGTTGAAAAAAAAAAAAAAAAAAAAAAACGTGGGCATGGTGGTATATGTCTTTAGTCCCAGCCTAGTCTACATAGTGAGTTCCAGGATAGCTGGGGCTACAGGGAGACCCTGTTTCAAACAAACAAACAAACCAAACAAAAAAATGCTGAACCTACAGATTATTTTTTAAATATTTTGAATTAATTTTTATGTGTATGAATGTACTGTCTGCATGTAGGTTTGTGCACCTCGTGTCATGCAATACCGCAGAGGTCAGAAGAGGGCGTTGGTTTCCCCTGGAACTGGAGTGTAAAGATGGTCTCAGCCACCATGTGGGTGCTGGGAATCTAAACCTGGGTCCTCTGCAAGAGCAGTGGGCACTCTTAACTGCTAGGCCATCTCTCCAGTCCCCAAACAGACAGTTCTACAACAGGTCACAATACAGAGAGTAAGTGTCTATGAGATGACCAATCCTAAATTGACACATCTACCATGAAACACCTAAAGCTCAAGAACATAATAGAACAAGAGGTAGAGAAAATATTAATACATCCCTCAACCATCAAAAGCTATTTCTTAAGAGTGTGATGACAACAGAAGGACACAACTGGCCAAAATAAGGAATAAGAGACTTCAGAATGTGCGTCCCTGGATAGGATTCCTAATTAAACCTCACCCACCCATGGCTCAGGACCATTGTGAGAGAAGGGGCAGAAAGAGTGAGCAAGGGAAAGAGTCCTACCAGCTCCTGAGACTTGCCCATATGAATTTACAGCACACAGTGACAGCATGACACGACCCATGCAAACTTCAATCAGACAAAAACTAACAGAACTGGGGAAATGGGCATNAAAAATAATAATAATAATAATAATAATGTCCAGAGGCTGGTGAAGTCTCTCCTGTGGCTGTTTTCAAGAAAACTGTTGTTTTGTTTTGTTTTGTTTTGTTTTTAGTGGTAGGCTGTATATTAGATTTATAAACATTAAACTAGAACAATGAGGTGTCCTCTTTAAAATATGTCTTTGCCTCTTCAGTCTGAGAAACATTTGACTAAAGATGCTAAACAAAACATAAAACAGTCCATTAGCCACTTTATTAACTATGTGAAGACTCAAGGAAGATCTGGGCTAACGTACACAGTATCCTGTACTTGAGTAGGACATTCTTGATGTGACTGAGATTCTTGAAACCTCCAGATAAATAACTATGTTACCCAAAGCTAATGCCCACTACAGTAGTTTTGCTTTCCTTCCATTATTATTTGTTTATTTTTGTTTGTCTTGAGATAGGCTCTCTTGCAGTCCCAAGCTGACCTCTTAACTTCTTGTGTAGCTAGGGCTAAACTTGAACTCCTGATCCTCCTGCTTCTACCTCTAGAATGCTGGAATTATGGTCTTGGGCCTTCACAGTCAGTTTTATTTGTGGGCTGGAGGGCAGACCTAGGGTTTCTTGCATACTGGGCAGGTACTCTACCGACTCAACTACCCCCAGCCCTTCTTTATTTATTATAGGCTAATTATTCTAGAGACAGTGATGTTGCCTGATAATTACTAATCTGCTTCCTAGCACTGATGATGATATGATAGACTTGAGAAAAGAAAACAGTGTGGCACTTAAAGCCACAGAGGTGATCTTAGCCACTTGCCTAGATATAGACTACAAGAATAGTCTCACGCACTGTCACTGTGGTGGGTGACTCTAAAGAGGGTAGGAAGACCAAGAGGCAGGCATCTAATTGAGCTGTGTGTCAGATTAACCTACTGAGAAATGGCCATGTTAGTTCTTCAGAAGAATGAACACTGGGGCTAATCATGCCCTGAGATGAAGGTTCACTCATGTTTAGCCACAAGACCAGGAAGGATAACCATCCTTCCTTATCAGGACTCAAGCAGAAATTCCTCCCAGCACTATGCACTCTGTTCAGATAGTGAAACTTGATGGTCCCTGGGATTGCATTTTAAGGAAGAAGCTAGGTTCAGCACAGTGTAGCCAGGTGTGACCCATCAAAAGTGTTCAATATTTATGTCTTCTGTTAAAGTAAACTTGCCTTGGAAGCAGTTGGCACTCAGTTCATGGGGATATATGTGTCTTTAAACTTAAAACGAGGGCATAAATCTCAGAGCTTGCTTGGTTTTTGCATTTCAAATAACAATTCAAATACTTGTGTTTCTGGGGACATTATTGAGTCCATTATGATGTACATACAGCATGACTATGATAGACCTCCATTCTGAACCTTCCATGCTCCTAGCCAGTGAGGTTTGTCAGACTGGAGCAGCAGACTTGGGAGTCTGGTACAAATATATCTTAACTATAGCCTCCCCAACTCTCAGGAATTTGACCTCCAGATGTGAACTCAGATTCTTCCTCCTGGGGACTCTGTTAAGACTATTTCAATGCAGGTGTTTCCACTCATTTCCTCCTCTCTTCCTGTAGGTATTTTAATGAAATGTCTGCACAAGGATTAAGACCTCGAACTGTGTCTAGCCCAATCCCTTATACACCTTCTCCGAGTTCAAGCAGGCCTATATCACCCGGTCTGTCATATGCAAGTCACACCGTTGGCTTCACACCGCCCACCTCGTTGACTAGAGCCGGAATGTCTTACTACAACTCTCCAGGCCTCCACGTGCAGCACATGGGGACGGCCCATGGCATTACAGTAAGTGTTGGGTGGTGGAGGCTCACTCTGGACATGGCACTTCTTGTTCTCTTTAAGGAGATGAGGACTGTGCCACCTTGTATCTCCAAAAAAAAACCCCACAAAGTTCTAGTGTTGAAATAAATTTCCTCCCTGGATGGCAGGACTTCACCTCTTGCAAAAATCTGCTCCTCCCTCCCCAATGAAACATAATTTGATATCTGGGCAACATCTACCATTAAACTCTGGCCTGTCATAAAGAATTATTGTTGGTTTCCATGCTTTCTGAAAATACTGCCAGCACCTCCACGGCTCCATGACCCTTGATGATCTTTCTGAAGTTTGCCTTCTTTCCAGTTTTACTCAGAATTTTCTACTGGATTTAGAAGGAAAGTCCATTTTATCTGTTTCTGGAACTCCAGCTGTTCTGGGAGGATGAGTGAGAGAATAGATGAAATCCAATAAAAGGATTGAGAATTGAGGGTCTTTCTTGGAAAAATGCAGTTCAAAGAATCTTACTCTGAAATTATTTGAGGTGCCCATCCAGGTCTTTTGCCAATTGATAGACTTTATACAAGTAGAAAACTTTGGGTTCAAGCTGAGCAATGGAGGAGATGAGGACACATAAGTGACAGTATTTAAGAGGATCATCTAACTGGGTATTATTATTATTATTATTGGTGTTTTGAGACCGTCTACCTGTAGCTCCAGCTTGCCTGGACCAGGCTGTCCTGGAACTCAGATATCTGCCTGCCTCTGCTTCCCTAGTGCTTGGATTAAAGGTATGCGCCATCACACCCAGCCTTATTTTTAAAAATTTTTTTATTTATTTTCATTTTATGTGTATGAGTGTATTACCTGCATGCGTGTAAGTATACCTGTGTTGTACAATGTCCACAGATGTTAGATGAGAACATCAGATTTCCCTGGAACTGGAGTCATAGTTAGTTGTTACCTGCCATGTGGGTGCTGGGAATTGAATCCAGGTCCTCTGCAAAACCAATCAGTGCTCTTAACCACTGAGCCATCTCTCCAGGCCCAATTATTATTGCTTTTTATTTCCGACACTTGTTTCATAAAGGGCCCAGGTTCAGTAGTTGGGTGGTGAAAGATTTATTGTGGGTTTGTATGACTTCATATGTATAGGTCTGAACACTACCTTAAAGTTGTCCTAACCAGTTCCAGAGCCACTAGGGATAAGGAAGGAGTATGTGGCATCCTTATCCTTGTGGGTCGGGTTCCATTAGCCTCAGCTCTCATTCCGGCTGTGTAGGAATTAAGCTCATGTCCCAGGCTGACCTGCTGCTCCTGTTGTTCCTACAGAGGCCTTCACCACGGAGAAGCAACAGTCCTGACAAGTTCAAACGGCCCACGCCACCTCCATCTCCCAACACACAGACCCCGGTCCAGCCACCTCCGCCGCCTCCTCCACCCCCCATGCAGCCCACGGTCCCCTCGGCAGCCACCTCGCAGCCCATCCCTCCGCAGCATTCTGTGCACCCCTCCTCCCAGCCTTAATGCATGAGCTTAGTCAGAATTTCACATTGGGACTCGTCTGATGGAGCCACCATCTCCAAGCCAAAGGCTTCTCCCCTGGCGTATTTGGACCTGACTTATTTGCACTGAGGTTATGTAGGCTTCCCTTGTGGTGTTGTAAATGTTGGAAATGCAGCCAGTGTTGTGGGTCTGTGACACTAACCAGACAACTTTTTCCATCAGTGTTTTACTTGAATCTCAGTGTCTGTGGCTCCCTGGCTGAAACATTGCTCTCTGGTATTTGATAACAGCATCAGTGTGCAATCCTCCCTCCCACCTCACCTTCTCACCCCCAGAGCTTCATTTTCTTGGCTTTTAGGTTTATAAAATAGGAAGGGAAATGTCTTTTATAATTTTTCCCCATGAATTTTCAGAAAATTACTGAGCTGTTCTTAGTTCCCTCCAGCTCCTATTTACAATGGTGTTTACCAAATATACCAAGAACTCAGCACTATAGTTCAGACCTTTTCAAATCTAACTCTCAGTGTAATATGGGAAGTTAGATGAATCAGTGCTCACAACATGTCTAGTGTTTAGTAGACCTTTCTACAGATATACTTTTTACAGATTGTTTTCCATGTGAACTGAAAGACACGGCTCTTGTAAAACAGATGGCCTAATAAAACGAAACACACAGCTTTGTCTTCTCCACATACCTGTGATGGATAATTATTGCATATTGAGATATGATTCTTTCCTTTATCCTTAATGCTGATCCACCTAAGGCAGCCCTCTCCATCCGGAGTGGATAGATGCCCCATCCACCAGTGGTTTCCATGGTGACTGGAACTGCTCTTTGAATACTCCTGTAGGGCATTGTGATTGTAACAGAACCCATGTGATGACCCCCTTTCCCTTCTCTTGCATTCTGAGACAGATAATTTCAAGGTGCAAAATGCTGTTTAGAAAATACTGTTGGCAGTATACATGGCATCCTGGTGTAACGTCCACGAAACACCATGGAACACTGTGCTGCTTGGCAGAAGGGAAGTGTGGCAAGCAGAGTGGCTCATTGGCCTTGGTGGTTCCTACCTTGCCCAGCATAAGTAAGGACACTGTGCAAAGAAGAGGATTCTGGGTACATGATTTCCATTCCTTCAGCACAAATAAATCCTTTGGTTTCACTTGAGAGTGGAACACACTGAGTCCTCCTTTTCTTTATACTTGCTACACCCTCATTTGTGTTTTTCAGCAGTTAGTGTTTTGGCTTTTACCACTGTGTTTGAATATTTATATATGCTATGGATGAAAATAACTATTACTAGAGAATGTATATTTTATGACAAGGATATGTATCTGTTGGATGTAATCAGAGAACTGAAAATTAATTTATCAGTAATTTTTAAGAGTTAATGTTTGTTAATATCCATCTCTAATAGCTACTCCTTATGGAACACTCTCTGGAGAGTAAGGAAAACCCTGGTGAAATTGTAGATACTTAATATTGTACAGTATAAAAATCTCCATTTTTGCCTTTGAATGCATATTTAAGAGTTAAAAGAATGACAGAAGTGTTATTGGATAATCGTGTCTGACTAGCATCTTAGAATGAGAGTAAAAGCAACTGTTGGGTCTTTTTACCTCTTTCTCCTTCTTCCCCCAAACTGAGAACATTCTCCTCAATTACTAGGAAGATACAGTCTATATAAATCTTGTTTATAAAGTATATGTGAGATAGTGCAGTTCTCAAACACAGGATGCATTTTGGCATTTATTGTTGAAGCTTTAGGTTTTAAATGTCAGACTCTACAATGTCAAACCTGGGCATTTCTTCAACATCTCATGAACCCTCCTGGTACATTACCATTCCAAGGAGACTAGGTAAAGCAATTCTTCCTTCATGGTACAGTTCTTGATTTTTTTTCTTCTAAGAGAAATATGGTACATGTTTATAAGACTTTTCTGAGATTATAGGTTTCAGTGCTGTTGGTTAGCGGCTCGTACTCCAACAAGCACATCCACACTGTAAAGATCTTCCTCCACTCCTGACCCATTTAGTTACCTCCCAAAAGCACAAGTCAACACGCTGCTCCTAGTAAATGCCTTTAGAGGTGGTTTCTCAACATTCAGGCCTGTGCAGAAAATACACAGCGGGGGTTCCCCAAGACACATCATTTTTACCTCAAAGTAAAACCCGGCTCTTCCACCAGCACTTTTCAACATAATCCACTTGCCTCTCCCTGCAGATGTACAAAACAAAGAACAAACACTACTAATTGAATTTAGGATGTTTGGTTTCATTTTAAAGTGTTTTAGGACTCTTTGTGGAGCCTGCAGTTCTTGGCAGTATCTGCCAGGACAGTTTCTTGGCAGTTGCTCAGCGACTAGGGGCAGGTAAGATAATCAAAATGCTGAACTACTAGAGACAGTAGTCTACTTAGCAGTGGGAAACCGGTTTGCCTAGCTTAGGGAATTCTCATATGGCCTGAGCCTGGTTCCCACCGTTCTGATGCCCACTTTCCCAGGCTAAGCCTGGATTAAAATCAGTGGGCATCCTCAGCTCAGGAAGATGGAAAGAACAGTATCTTCAATTGCTGCATTTCCTGTCTTGTTGACAGAGACCCGTGTGTACCACTGTGCTGCTAATGGCTAAATACTCTGTTCCCAGATGACCTTGCCTTTGTATAGAACCAAGTCCACCTTCCTAGCACCTGCCACCTCTTGGCTATGAACTGCTTTCTCATCAAACACGCTGGCATTCTAGACAGAATTCTATACACTGGGCAGATGTGGAAGTACTGAAGTTTCAACTTTTGTTGATTTAGAAGGAGCTCCTGAGATCCTAGTGACCATGGAATGAATGTGTGACCAGAATGTGGCTTTGACACCACATGCTGCTGTGCCTTTGTTATTGGCTTCTGATTTGAGCAGAAATAATAATGTGAATTTTTGTTGATTGTTCAATTGAAGGGAAACAATATGTACCCCCTTTGTTAGGTACACATGAACGTGGCCTGCAAGAAGTTTTGCTCTCAGAGGATGTCTAGTAAGGCAAGAAAAAGTACTGTAAGTTTTGCTTCAGAGAGCTTATTTTTAGCAGTACAGAAGAAATTTTTCTATGTAACTTGATCTTCTGTCTAGTACTAGACTTACAGGTTAACAAACAGCTCGTAGTGACCACTACCAAAGAACATGCATGTTAAAAACAACTATGTCCAAATTATTAAAGAGCCAGCCATGGATGATGATACATGAGTTCCATGCTCAAGAGCCATTGTAAGAGACAGTAAAGAGTTCTTAGGGTTGTTTGTTTTTTTTTTTTCCTTTCCTTTTGAAATTTATTTTTTAAAAAGATGTTAGCCTAAAGTTTGGGGGAGCATTTTCCAAAATGTTCAGCAGATGTGATTACTGGCCATGCCCAGGTTGCCTCTCATTGGGCAATTGAAGGAATCCTCTGTCTGTGCTAGTGTGGGTGCTGTGTGTATGCACGTGTGTGTGTGTGTGTGTGTGCGCGCGCGCGCATTCATGCCTTAACTTGGGTTACTGCTCAATTCATTGTTTCACTTGGTCTGCTCCATCGTCCAGATGGTATCATACATCTCGATCTGAGCTTCATCCTGGCAAGAACAAAGTTGCAGGCATGACATCGGAGGATGTCTGGTCAGATGGACTCTTGAGTCTTCATGGACTTCATTTGGAACTTGGCCTGGAAAGAACAACTGGACTGTCAAACGGAAAGATGTCCACAAGGAAGAGATGAGAGCCGAATGCTAGCATGCACTCTGCCTCTGTATATCCATGTGCACAGTGCATTGTCCTGATAGCTTGTCTACAACTTGACTAGGTTGGAGTTCTGGTAATAGTGCTGATCTTGACATTCTCATTCAGAGTTTAGACAGATGTAAGACTTCCAATTAATGTCTTATTTACTTTATGTTGATTAGTCTTTGATACATGTGCTAAATCAGAAACCTAAATAAAGATAATTTTTTTAAATGTAACTCTTGAGCCATAAACAGTTTCTCTTTCTGGTCTTTGAGTTCCAAAGTGAACTTTGCTTCCCTGTTGCTTCCAGACATTCAAATTAAATTCTAAACTTTGAATTCAGCCAGAGAAACTAAACTTAAGGCAGCATGAAAGGGGCCGGGTTTTTTTTTTTTTGTAAGTCTTTTGAGTTGTGCACTCTTCCAGTTCCATTTATATTTCAAACAGTAAACCTAGGGAACTATGCTCAGAAAATGTTACATGTGAAGACACATGCATTAGGCATATGCTATATAACATTTCAGTTGCTGATAGTCTTTGTGGAAGATGGTGCTGCCATAAGATTATGACCTTGAAACTTTCCTTTATCTTTAGCATCATAGTTGTGTTATGCAGTGTGGTGAGTTCTTCCTGTTTGTGGTGTGTTGGTGCAGATAAACCTGAACTACCGAGTGTGTATAAATACAGCACACATATGTATAGCATGTAATAGTGATAATAAATGACTCTGGTTTGTGCATTTCCTTTTACATTTTTTAAAAATATATTCCTACTTACTATAAAAGTTACTTCTGGGCCAGTGAAGATGGCTGGGTAAAGGTGCCACCAAGCCTGACAACCCGAGTTCGAACCTTGGGACCCACATGGTAGAGGAAGGAACTGATTCCTATCACTTGTCCTCTGACCTCCACACACTTGCACACATACAGTCATGCAAAATAAATGTAATAAATGGGTTATGCTTCAGATATTACGCTGTTGCAGCAGCAGCTCATGTCAAGAGGTCATGCTAGGCCTGTGTATGTCCATTCTGTCATGTTTTACATAGAAAAACTGCCCAACAATAAATCTTTTGGTATATGTCCCTATGTACGTGACACATGGCTACACATGTCTAGGCTTTGGGTATGACTGGGATATTAGCTTATTAAAACCTTAAATCCAGGCTGGAGAGTTAGCCGAGCGGTTAAGAGCACTGACTGCTCTTGCAGAGGACCCGGGTTCGATCCCCAGCACCCACATGGCGTCTAAGAACCGTCTGTAACTCCAATTCCAGGAGAACTCCAATTCCAGGGGAATCTGAGACCCTCTTCTGACTTCCGAGGCATTGCACGACACGGGTGCACAAATCTACATGCAGACAGTACACTCATACACATACAAAAATAAAATAAATTAAAAAAACCACCTTAAATCCAACATGTCTGTTTTTCTCATTATAGGAAGCATTACCTTAGGATCAGTTCTGGGTCTGGGAGCCAGTTTAAGGAACTTAAACTCGAGTTCCCTGGCTGCGGGATAACAGTCCTGACGTTTTAAAGGTGAGAATGTATGAAAGTATAGTCCTTCAAGTGACAGGACATGGGCTAGTCCCCACATCCATTCAGGAAGAAAACGAGTATTTGGTGGGATGTATACTGACCAGAAAACAGTTGGGGCAATACATGAATTCTTGAGATTGTGTGTGGTTTGGTTTGGTGGTTGTATCTTGATAAGCCCCTGGCAGGCTGGGGTAGAGGGTGCACAGTATTTTGGAGGGCCCTCCCAACTTAGAAGATTGTATCATTGGTACAGATATTGTAAGTCCAGTTCTTTTGTTTAATACAAGGATATGCCTTGAGTGAGTGTTGGTTCACTCTAGCTTGAACAATAGGTTTTAAATTTGGTTCATGTGTTGATTGAAAATAGCCAAATAACACTCCTGACCCCTGTACCAAATGAAGCTAAGATTTTACTGTAACTTGATAAACTATTCTCACAGAAAAGTGAAAAAAATCAAGACTTATAAATGCATTACCATGTAAGTAAAACTCTTAAATTGTGAATGTCAGGGTTTTATTTTTCCTTTTAGTATATCTTTTGGTTTTGTTGTTTTGTTTTTCTTTTTTGTTATTGTTGCTGCCTTGGTTTGGGCTTGTTGATATTGTTGTTTGGCTTTGAGACAGAGTCCCACTCACTATATAGCACTGGCTGGCCTAGAGCTAGCTATATAGACCAGAGATCCTCCTTCCTCTGCCTCTGGGATTAAAGGTGTGCACTACCATACTCTGCCTTTTCATATCTTATGAAGGCTGTGTGTCCACAGACTGTCTCAGAAATTAAAACTGTTTATGCTTTTGCGTATATCAAAGTAATTCTGAGCCTTGTTGTTTTCTTTATTAATTTTGTACATGTGTGTGTATTTATGTCTGGAATACAGATGCCCTTAGGCTAGAGGAGGTTGTCAGATACATTAGAGCTACAGTTAGAAGCAGTTTTGAGTACCCAATATAGGTCCTAGGAACCAAACTCCAAACCTCTGCAAGAGCAGTAAACACTCTTAGCCATCTCTCCAGCTCCTTGGGTCCTTATCTTTATAGATGTTGACATTTTTTAAAGCTTTTGGAAATGCACTTGTATTCATTTACTAATGTCTAATCCAGGTTCACAATCTAAAGCATTCTCGCTAGAAATAGGAAGAAATTAACATATGGTTAATTATGGCTTGGTGTGACTACTAATTGGAATTTGAGTCTGTCTTTGAGAGACTCAAAATATCACTCTTAATTTTACATCACATTGAGTGCTATTGAAGTAAATATATTCAGATCTTGGGGCTGGAGAGATGGCCTAGCGGTTAAGAGCACCGACTGCTCTTGCAGAGGACCTGGGTTTGATTCCCAGCACCCACATGGTGGCTGAGAACCGTCTTTAACTCCAGTTCCAGGGGAATCTGACACCCTCTTCTGACCTCCAGGGCAATGACATGGGTGCACAAACCTACATGCAGACAGTACATTCATACACATAAAAAATATATATATATTCAGATCTTTTTCCAAAGATCTTTTCTGAAACCCTACTGGAGGTCGTATTTTCATTTGACATGCTAGAAACATAAAGCATTTCCATTTATAATTTGTTTAGATTATGGGAAGTTTGTACATACATAATGAGGTATGTCTGTGTGTCAGACAAAAACTTGTGGATACTGGTTCTCTCCTTCCATCACATGGGGCCCAGGGATTAAACTCAGGTTATCAGGTAAGTTCCTTACCCACTGAGCCATCTGTCTCATAGGAGACTAGCTAGAAATGTGGACATGTGGACATGTGACCACATAAAAGTTATAGGAGGGGCTGGAGAGATGGCTCAGTAGTTCAGAGTACTTGATGTTCTTACAGAGGACCCAAATTCAGTTCCCAGAGCCCATGTAGGGTGCCTCACAACCACATGAAACTCCAGTTTCAAGAGATCCAACACCTTCTTCTGTCCTTCATGGGTACCTCTATTCAGGTGCACAAACACATAAGTAAAAATAATTCAAAAAAAAAATCTTTAAAAGGCAACTAGTTAGCTACTTGACCTATCTTTCTTCTCCCACCCCCAGCCCCCGGCCACATACACACACTGCCTTGCCTGTGGCCTGGACACTATTGGGATCCACTCACCTCTAGTGTATTGAACAGTAATGCTGGACAGGAAACCTCAGGATGTGAGGCAGTTGGGGCAGTTTTAACTGTCCTGTGAGTTCAAGTCTGGTCATTTTTCAAATTCGAAGTCCTCATCTATAGAATAGTCAGGAGAATGCTGTGATTGGGATCAAATGGGTACACAGAATGGGACTTCAGAGAGCATTTTACTTTCTTTACAAATATGTTGAAAACACATTTCATCAGTCATTATGCACAGTGAGAATGCAGTGGAAAGGGAATGTAGTTCTTTGCCTTTGGGGCTTATAGTTTACAAACACAGCAAACAAAGGAGTTGGGGAACCAGCACAGGGGACCTCACAGTATTAGAAGAAAGAAAGGATAAAAGACTTCCAAAGGAATTGATTTTTTTTTTTTTTGGTCTTTTCGAGACAGGGTCTCCCTGTAGCCCCAGCTAGCCTGGAACTTTGTAGATGAGGCTGGCCTTGAACTCAAAAAGATCCCCCTGCCTCTGCCTCCCAAGTGCTAGGATTAAAGGCGTGCGCCACCACTCCTGGCTTTTTTTTTTTTTTTTTTTTTTTTTTAGGAACTGATTTTTAGGTCAAGCTGAGAACAGGTAGAGAATGGATGGAGACTCTTCAGACCAGAAGAAATATCAGAAGCAGATAAGGGAGAATAAGGGAGAAGGGCCTCATCCAACTCCCAACAGCCTGGCTCTCAGGAGCACTTGAAAGGTGATTCCGGGAAGTGGAACTAGCGAAGTGTAGGTGAACAAATGGACTGCTTGGTTACCAGCTTTTCTCCAGTGGGACTCCCTAGGGAAGAACTTAGACATGCTTGAGAATTGCCCTCGTGGTGGGCAGACTGCTGGACCACCAGATCCTTTTACCCATTGGCTACAGGCAACATTGGAGAGAGTGACCTTCCACGCTGAGGTTTTTCTGAGCTGTGTCTGCAGAAACCTGAGTTAGCAAAGCCGCAGTGACCATCCCATGCTTCATGAGGGATGCCAACAAGGAGCATGCATGAGTCATGAATTGCCATGGTGAATCAGGTGGGTTGGGAACCTCCATCTCACCATCATTTGGGTAGCTGAAGTATTAATGGAAAATTGGAATCTTTATAAAAATGAGAGGTATTTTTAATTTTCAAAACCCAAATTCCCGATATCTTTTGAAAAAAATGAAGTGGCAGGGCCACCATTGCATGGTCAGCCAGAGTTGAATGGTCAGGGTTACCAGGGGCAAAGAGCACCTGGTCCTCTTCAGAGCCACAGTGGCCACTCTGTCCACAGTAGTTATTAAAGCATTGTATTCACGGAACAGAACTGATAGAATGAAAATATATTAAAAAATTATTAATCAGCCTCAAAATGGTAAAAAAAAAAAAAAAGACAAAACACAAAACAAAAAAACAGCTGAACACACCTGAGAGGCAAAGACCTTGGTATTTGCCTAGTCCTTGAGGCTGGGTAGACCCTCAGCAGCCAGAGCAGTCCTACAGTGGCCATCTCACTCTGGAGAGGCTGAGAACCCAGTATTTGCCCAGTCCATAGGGCTGAATGCCTCAGAAGCCCCCATTCAGCACCCAAAACCTGAAACTTCATAAAGATCTGCTGCTTGGAAATACTGGCTCACATGTCAGCAAAGGAGTCAGCCAGCAGCAAGATAAATCAAGTCAGTGGAGAGAGGGAAACCAGTATAGGAAAAGGTGAATCATTTTTACCACACCCCTTTTTATCTAAACAGCTACCAGAAGCTTCCACCCACATCTGGGGTGGGTCTTCCCATAACAGTTAAGGCAGACTGGACTGTTCTTTGGTTGAAGCTCCCTATTGAGGTGACTAATTTGTGGCAAGTTGACATTTAAGCCAGCCATCACAGTTGTACCTATAGGCTTTTGAGTTTGTGATCCACTTGGAGAGGATATATGACAAATGAGGGAAATTCTATATGGCTAGTTTCTGTGTATGTGCTTTGGAGGGACAGGTAGAAGTCAAAGCCAGGTTAAGAGAGGGGCTTATACCAGAAGTTCCCAGTCTTAAGTCCAGATAATAGTAGGAAAATGGAACGTGGGGACTTTGGTAAATCAGTCTTCCTTGTAACTCTCAAGATGATTTAAGAAAAGATGTAGGGGTAGAGTATTGCTGACTTCTCTTCAATGGAGTGCCATCAGTGTGCTCTATGTGCTCTTAGATCTATTAGTATGGTCTTAGTATGCTGACTTGATGAGGGGCTCATAGGTCTAGCATAGAGAGATTCAAAAGAGCACATGTTTAAAGGTCTTGTTTCTGGGGAAATACTCTGATTATTGCTTATCAACTTCTGTGGTTTAAATACTTGTGACATAAGTGACTTCACATTATACAATTGCATAATTTCTCTACTAGATATGTATATGTACAGATATGTTAGATGTAAATATTCTTGTGAGCTGATAAAATTTAGGGCTAGTAGTACTTGCCCAATATCCACAAAACTCTAGGTTCAATACTCAAGCACTGCATAAACTGGAAGTAGTGGTACATGCCTCTAATCCCAGCAACTCAGAAGACAGAAGCAGTAGATTCAGGAGTTCAAGGTCATCTTCAGTTGTGTGATAGGTTGGAGGCCAAATGCAATACATGAGATCTTGTTAAAAAAAAAAAAAAAAAAAAGGCTGGGCATGGTGGGTATATGTCTTTAGTCCCAGCCTAGTCTACATAGTGAGTTCCAGGATAGCTGGGGCTACAGGGAGACCCTGTTTCAAACAAACAAACAAACAAACAAAAAAAAAATGCTTGCAACATACAGATTCTATTTTTTAAATATTTTGGAATTAATTTTTATGTGTATGAATGTACTGTCTGCATGTAGGTTTGTGCACCTGTGTCATGCAATACCGCAGAGGTCAGAAGAGGGCGTTGGTTTCCCCTGGAACTGGAGTTAAAGATGGTTCTCAGCCACCATGTGGGTGCTGGGAATCAAACCTGGGTCCTCTGCAAGAGCAGTGGGCACTCTTAACTGCTAGGCCATCTCTCCAGTCCCACAACAGACAGATTCTACAACAGGTCACAATACAGAGAGTAAGTGTCTATGAGATGACCAATCCTAAATTGACACATCTACCATGAAACACCTAAAGCTCAAAGAACATAATAGAACAAGAGGTAGAGAAAATATTAATGCATCTTTCAACTCTCATCAGTGAAGCTTCCTTCTGCAACAGAGAGCCATGAACACAGATTGCCAGAACTGGCCAAAGTGAATAAGAGACTTCAGAATGTGCGTCCCTGGATAGGATTCCTATATTAAACCTCACCCACCCATGGCTCCAGGACCATTGTGAGAGAAGGGGCAGAAAGAGTGAGCAAGAGGAAAGAGTCCTACCAGCTCCTGAGAACTTGCCCATATGAATTTACAGCAACAGTGACAGCATGCACAAGACCCATGCAACTTCAATCAGACAAAAACTAACAGAACTGGGGAAATGGGCAGGAGGCCACAACCTTAGGTGAGGAGTTATTGGCAGCTGATCTCTGCTGGGTGAAAGAGTTGATCTTTTTTTAAGCATTGATACTAGACATATGAACAGGTTTCAGTGGATGAACTCTCACCAAGGGACATCAGGATATGCAAACAAATGACCCAGTAGGCCTTAACATATATGACAGAATGCATGAAAACCTGTGGGTAGGCTATGAAGGATACAAATAGGGGAAGGGATCTCAATATGATTAAGATGTATTATGTGAAATTCATAAAACTTTGATAAAAATATACACTGAAATCCTCATTAGTATAGTGGTAAAAATATATACATTGATAAAAGAGTATTAAATAATAAGTGGGGTATATGAGTTATTATCTTGGTTTTATATATTTTTTTCTGATTCTGTATAATTTATTGTTTCAGTGACCATGGTTAACAGCTCAGTGTTCCTGGATTTTAACAGTTGGATCTCATGAGTCTTGAGCAGTTCCAGCACACATCTGGGTTTAAGAGGTCAGTCAGTAGAGGTTCCTTTGTCTAGCAGGTATGTGCAGCCTATGGCCCACAGCCCACATGTAACCAAGAACATCCCTGAATGTAGCCCAATACAAAGTTAGAAACTTACTTAAAACATGAGTTTTGTTTTGTTGTTGTTGTTAATAAATTTGCAGTTCTCCTGTGAGGACTTTTAGATAACTGGTGTCCCAAGATCAAAAGGCCAAGCCTACCTAGAAGTAAGCTTTGATGCTTGGAGGTTCCAGCACTGGTGAGGTAGTGATGGGGGAAAGCCATTTATTTGGGAAGCTCATACCCCAAGCATAGCTGCAGCAGTCTCAGAACAAGAGTGAATCTGGAACTAGCAGAGGACAAGCCCTTAGATGAGACTCCCACAGGCATCTCAGGACAGCACCCCTGTTGATGGCCTCATGTGCCAACAGCAAAGCTGTTGTACACTTGAACTTGTGTCTCTCAGGCAGTGTGTTTTCACATTCAGTTTTCTGCCTTCTGCTTTTGTCCCTCTTTCCATCATCTTGAACTTCATCTAGGACAAGAGGCCAGACATTCTTTCTGCAGAGGCAAGGACATGAGCTGGTATCCTGAGGAGCCCCAGGAGATGACCCTGTCCTTTCAGCTGTCCTTGTTGAACCATACAGATGCCATCAGCTGCCCATCATACCATTCTCTCTATCCTATGTTTCACAAAGTTTAAGTGACTTACCTGGGATCATGCAACAAGCGGCAAGGCCAAACAGTCTGGCTCCAGAAACATGTGATCTTAGACATTCAATAGATAAAAATGTGGGAGCACAGTGGGTGTGCTCACCATGAGCCAAGTACAGCAGACAAGGAATTGTAGGCAGTAGCCATGTTAGCTCTCCAGTGTCCCAGAAGCATTCAGGAAATAGGCACAGGAAGTAGGACTTGGACTAGAGAAGAAGGGGCTGTGAGGTGTGCCTCTGTGGAAGAAGTGTGTTCTCAGGACCAAAGATAACCATCTTCTTAGGCTCAGTTCAGAGCCTGCATGACCTTGTTACCCTGTTTTGTCTGGGCTAGAGGGTTGAAACCATTTAACACTCCCTAGAAAGTTGATATAAAAGAATTCACCTCATTCTCATGATCCTGGTATTGCAATTACCTTTTCTTTTTTTTTTTTTTGGCAAGGCATGGTAGCACATCCCTTTAATCCCAGCACTCAGGAGTGAGAGCCTGGAGGGTATCTGTGAGATGGAGGCCAGATTGATCTACATAGTGAGTTAAGCTGAGTCTATAGACTATCTAGTCCCAATTCCCCCACCCCCATGGCCAACATACACAGACATACACACACACACACACACACACACACACACACACACTTAACATAAATCTTTAAAAAAATAAATAAGTGTGTAGTTTGTTTGGCTCTGTGGCCACCACTGTGGGGGAGTTGAGGAGAGCATAGGAACCCAGAAGCCGGCCATGGATTCTGTGACATTTGAGGATGTTGCCATGAACTTCACCACTGTGGGGGAGTTGAGGAGAGCATAGGAACCTGGAAGCCAGCAGTGGATTCTGTGACATTTGAGGATGTTGCCATGAACTTTACCCAGGAAGAATGGGCTTTGCTGGATCCTTCTCAGAAGAATCTTTATAGAGATGTGATGTTGGAAACCCTATTGCTCTGGCATAGTGGCTAAATGTTCCCTTTAGGAACTTCAGTTTCATAGAAAATATTCATCATGGGTTCTGAGTCTTTGTGGTATACCATCCATTGTGAAAGGAATTTTCCTTTCATGATGGATTGAAACTCCCCAAAGCAGTGATCTGTTAGGCATGAAGTTAAATGTTGAGAAACCAATTTGAGAGGCACATGGCATCCACCTAACAATATCAGTTGCTTCCCTGCTGGGGCCTATCACCTCTGGCAAGTTTTGTCCCCTGGCTTATACTATCAGACATGAATTTTCTCCTGTGGAGTGGGCTACAAATCCAATCTGAAAGCTGTCATACTCAAACAGTAGTTGAGCCACTATTGCAGCAGTAGCCGAATTCTGCCTATCCTGTTGATCCTGGAGCACACAGGATTTATATCTGAACAAGACCATTGGTGACAATTGTGGCATGTCCCATTTATTCCCAGGATGATCCATGTGGAAAACACATGCAGGAAAGCACACCACATGGACACATGTTAAGGTCCAATTACAGAGAGAGCTTTATTCCAAAATGACTCAACTCCCTGGGCCAAATCCTAAACCTTTTTGTCACTATATCCCACCCCATAGGTGTGGCCAGGGAGATCCCATTGGTTTAGAATGCTACCCATCTTAACTAAATTCTCCCACATCACACCCTTTAAGTTTTATTATTATTATTATTATTATTATTATTATTATTTTCTGAGAGGCAGGTGAGCCCATGGGCTAGGCTAACAACACAAAGCAGCCTGAGTTTTGAATAGCCAGCTGCTCAAGCCTGTTTTGAGTGCCAGGCGGGGCGGGGGGGGGGGAGGGCAGGTCAGACCTGAAACTTTATTTTCACACTAAGGCCAATTAATATCCAAAAAAAAACAACCACGAAGTGAACCAATTGTCAAGCATAAGCAATGAATGTAATAACATTCATGTAAAACCAATTAGCAAGTATCTATGTCCAAATTTTGAACAACCCAAGGTTCCCATAGTCCAATTGGAGAAGCTTGTATACACAAGCATGTTGATCAAATAAGAGTCCAGTCTATATTGCTGTAGTCTCACAATTCACCCCAATCTCTGCAGCCCTTATATTCTATTATGCCTCCTCTTCTGCAGGTTGTTCCCTAGGCTTTGGGAAAGGGACACAAGTGGGTGAGAAGCAAAACAGTCTACTTTCTCTGGAGATGTCATTTTGGACTCTAGTCTGTTCAGGTTTTTTCCCTTTATGGGTTGACAGTTTATCCAGGGGTACCTTTTTAATCCTACTAACAAAGCACAAGCAATTAGATGTACAGGCATTTAAACAGTATAGTTATTATGGCAAGCTAAGTTGTGGGCATAGACAGAGATGTTTGGATGGTATGCTAATCCATAAACTGTGGCTTTTCTGTAAAGGGTGACAAGTTCTTATTGTGGCTTATAATATCTCCTAACCACTAGAGGACGTAAGCTTATGGCATCAGCCATGAGTTATTCCTCCAAAGAGAGAGCTAATTGCCAATTAGATTTGGGATATATGGACATACAGCTGCCACTGGCTACGCAGTATCTCCAGGCAGTAGAGGTGTAGCTGATACTGATGGAGGAGTCTTGCTTGACTCAAGGAGACCAATATTTTGCTTCATTGCTTTAGTGGCAATACTCTCTGGCATTCCAGAGACCAACTGTACACTTGCAAGTGTGGTCTCAATACATCTTTCCCATGCTTACACCAGGTCTTCAGCAGCAGGGCTTAACCGCCACTCTTCTTGCAGGTATCCCAGTTTATAGGCAAAAGACCATTATCTTTTGGGGCTTGGATCCCCTAGCCAACTTCTCCTTGGCAGAATAATCCATTGCTCATATCAGAGCTCTCCTGTATTAATATATTTTGCTTAATTGCAAAGCTTATAAAGACTTTACTATTATATTTGGCTCTGAATAGAGAATTATCCTTTCACAGTTCCTATGTCTATCAGTAAATTAAAGAAAGTAGTTATACCTGTTTTATAAGAAATTACCACTATAGCAGTTGGCTCTAATTTACAGTTAGGGAGTTACTTCATTACCATCATATTTTTCTTTTTCCTATAAAAGGAAGGTTTCTCAGCATCTGGAAGGTAAACTTCATTAGGGCACATTATAAACAGTTATCCCAAATAGAATTCAGAGAGATGCTCAGTGTCTGCGACTCAGGCAGTCTGAGGTTCCTCTTCCTTGTAATGTTCAGATGGGCCAGCCTCTCTACTGGCATTTCCTGGGCCATCGTGCACAGCCAAAAGTCAGGCATTTAGGTTGGTGTTTTTACCTGTGGGAACATACAAATCTCCTCCCATTGTTAGTTTCAAGATCTCAAAATTGAAAACAGAGTTTTGGAAAACAGAGTTTTCCATTTGTATCCCAGAGGGAGTACTCCACCACCTCCCTCTTTTCATTTTTTAAATTTTTATATTTTGACCTATAGATGCCTAAGTTGTATTACAAATACCTATAAACAGGAACCAAGGTGTAAGTTTTCATCAAATTCACCCAAACTGTTTATTAATGACTGTATGCTATTTATTTGGGAAGTAAATTTAAACTTAATTCCTTTAGTTAAATTATCTTACAGGCAAAAGAAAATGTTACAAAGAGATACTGTACAACACAGAAAAACATAGAGACCATTTATGTACCTTAACCCCAAAGTTATTGTTGGAAATTCAATACAAATTATAAATAAAACAATTAACATTTTATATTCCCAATTAGTTCAAATGTATTACCATTCCCACCAAAACCTTCAACCAAGTTTAACTAATATAGACATTTTTACTAAGTCTTAAAATATCCTATAATATGTAGACAAAGCTTGGGCAAAGTTGAATAACTTCCAAATAAATTTTAACCAAATATACACTTTGTTCTTTAAAACTATATGACTGGACTATGACTTCAGAGAAATCAAGTCCATTAACTTATATTTTTATTTTGTATTTCTATATCAATCTCTACTGAAATACCTCTCTATATAAATATGTTATTTTTAAATATACCATTTTAAATTGCAAACCTTATAGAGTGGATTTTAATGACCATCTTCCTCCAAGTTCTTGGAGATGCCTTCTCCAGGCCTGGCATGAAAACCTGCTTTAAAGATTTTTCAATATCTAACTCTTAATAAAATTTTCTTTTACAGTTCTTATGCCCATTAGTTAATTAAAGATATGCCCCAGGAGAAATTGTTACCATAGCAGTTGGTTATTTTGTAGTTAAGGAACAATTCCATTACCATCTTTTTGTTTGTTTGTTTGTTTTCTTTTGTGGGAGCTTCTAGGAAGCTTCCTTTGCCACGAGCAGATACAGCGTGGTCCTGCTAAGGGAAGGGGAACACAGTGCCCTGTGGGGAACCTACCCCTTGGCACAGAGGTCAGTCAGTTACTTCCATAATCCAACCTGAGAGGTACTTCCATCTCAGGTCCTTAGCCTGAGACAATGAGACATGTTTCCCACTCTTGCCAATGACTTCCCACCTGCCCAGAGACAGCTGAACCCTGGACAGGAATTTCAGGCTGATGGCTGTAGGCCTGTCTTCAGCCAATGTCCACTCAAAACACCAGCTACCCAGATTGGTGGTCCACACTGGAACCTTTTTCGAACCCACTGGCCACCCAAATGAAATGCAAGCCTGAACACCAGGTACCCAGATTGGTGGTCTGCACTGGAACCTTTTTCCAACCCATTGGCCACCCAAAAGAAATGCAGGCTTGCCTTGGCCTGTATGTGCACAATAATTTAAAAAAATGGCAGGTATGAATTCCATAATGATGTTAATGTGAATTCACAATTTTTTTCTTTTCTTTTTTTTTTCTCCAAAGACCCCCAAATTTACTAACACTTTAATACTATGAAAACCTGTTTGGATCTTTGTTTCAGATGTTGAAAGGGTGTAACCAGTAGGTGGCAGTGTAGATCCATTAAGATGTTCATTGAATTTTTATTATTTTTAATATATAACCCATAACCTTTGTTGAAATTGAATTATGTGTTGGCTGTTTAATATAAATCTGCATCTTGAGAAGGAAGGGCCAAGTTCCAACTCAGAGGCAGTGTTTTTACTGTTATTATAGCTGTTAACATTAAAATATACTTAGAACACAAGTACACACATCCATACACACCTGTGCGTGCACATATACATACATACATACATACATACTAAAGAAAGGTTTATTGGGTTTCCCTGCAAGAGAGGAAAGTCACATTATTGTTTGATATTCAATGAATAATTTGTCATAGGGTTATTTTTACATAATTAGAATAAATGTCCTAGTAACACACAAAACAGCTGAGATTCATATGTGTACTGGATAGCTTTAGTGTCAACTTGACACACCTGGGTTGAGGGAGCCTCAATTGGGGAATTGGCTCCATTGGATTGGCCTGTGGCCACATCTGTGGAGTATTGTCTTGATGGTCGAGCAGTGTGGGAGGGCCCAGCCCACAATGAGTAGTGCCACCCTGGGCAGGTTGTTGTGTACTGTATAAGAAAGCGGGCTGGGCATGAGCCAGGGGAGCAAGCCAGTGACCAGCATTCCTCCATGGCTTGTGCTTCAGCTCCTGCCTCCAGGTTCCTGCCCTGAGTTCCTGCCTTGGGCTCCCTAAGTGATGAACTGTGACCCGGGAGATGTAAGCTGAATAAACCCTTTCCTCCCCAAGTTGGTTTCAGTCAGAGTGTTTTGTTACAGCAATGGAAGACAAACTAAAACAATATGCCACCTCTTAGACCCATTCCCAACCACTTGGCTTCAGTGAACTATTCCTAAAGTATACTCCTATTCTTTTCCTATCCTGTCCCTACTGGTTAACTATCCCTGGGCTATCCCTACACTAAGTCTAACTGTCCTTATCCTATTTACAAATCCAAAGGTTGAGGAGGGTGCCCAAAAGTAGACAGATCAAAGTTGTTTGTAGTCTTGGACTGATTTATCTTGTCTTATTATTAAGGACTTTGGAAGAATAATAATTATCCATAATCACAACAACAATCACAATAATTATAACCATTATTAATTATCAATAATTATTACTAACCATTATTAGTCACAATCATCATTAATTATTATGAATAATAATTGTCAATAATAGCCAATAACAATTAACAATTTTAGTGAATTATTTTCAATTATTATTATTAGTAATTATAACTAATAATAACAATTACCAACAATAATGAACAATAATTTATCATTAAACTGAATATTATGCATACCATAAACCCAATAAAAATTGTTAACACTAAGAGTTAACAGTCTTTGTGAGTTCAATGTACCTTTGTTTACAGTTGGCTCCTAATTAGATTTAAACCTGTAGGATTATAATGAATTAAAAGCAGGAACTTGCATTCACTCACACATAGTTTGAAGATAGGCTTAAAGAAACATAAAACATTTTTTTTCAAAAAAATTTTCATTTAAATTGAACCAAAATATCAATTCATGTTGTTAAAGAGGCTCTTATGAATAGTTTTTAAAAAAAATTCATAGGAGCAAGTTTCTTTTGTTAGAACTCCAGGGCCTGTAAACTTCGAGAAATCCATCTGTTTTTGTCTCCAAAATGCTGAAATTAAAAGACTCTGTTACTTTAAGTCAAAATTTAAAAGGTATGACTTGGATGAATTGTTGTTAAGACACCATGTGCTCAGTCCAGTGGCTGGTATGTGCACAGCAGGCAGGCTGGTGGCGCCAGAGCACAAACCAAGTGTGATCAGGAATTCTGTGGGCAAAATCTTTAAGGTGAAACACATTTAAAAAGATCAAGATAAAATTAAATCAACCAATTAATTTTAATTGTGCACATATTTTTACTCAAAAGATATCTAGGGTATTCGGGAGTTAAGTAAAAATATTACATTTTAAGTTAAGCATGCTGAAATGGATTTAAATTACTTAAGTGATACAGCTAGCTGAACCCCAATTTTGGATCCACAAATAGCTGGCAGGTTTAGGTAAGAAGAGTTAGATTTAGAAATAGTTACCAAAAAACCCACAAGAAGACAAGAGAACAGTACACTTTTTATCTAAAAACAGATTTTGTATACAAAATTTAAGAGAAAGGTATTAAGTGGTCATGGCTTAAAATTATCTGGAAAAAGTTTGTTCCACTTTTTTAAAACTGCTCTTCGTGGTATGGTTCCCATGAAAGGCCTTAATTTGCATCAGAAAGAAGTGGGCTCCAGCCTTGGCTGAGCCATAGAGCTACCTGGAGAAAATTTACATATGAACTAGTTAAAGCTGGAACTGAACCTGAGGAACTAGTTCCTCACAGTAGGGGGTGAAGTCTAGTTTTTTTCTTCGGAAATTAAAACCACAAGGTTTTATTTTAGACCTGTAAAATTATGAAAAATGATTCCAAGTCCAAGCATGGCTACTAAGCCTTGATATTAATCTCAGCCTTGAAGTCACTGGCTTTTTTTTTTTAATTTTTTAATTTATTTCTGTATGTGTATCAATGTACTGTCTGCATGCAGGTCTGTGCACCTGTGTTGTGCAATGCTGCGGAGTCAGAAGAGGGTCTCGGATTCCCCTGGAGCTGGAGTTCTCCTGGAATTGGAGTTTCAGACGGCTCTTGGCCGCCATGTGGGTGCTGGGGATCGAACCCGGGTCCTCTGCAAGAGCGGTCGGTGCTCTTAACCGCTAGGCCATCTCTCCAGCCCCCGAAGTCACTGGCTTTTATAGCCTGCAGGAGTGACCAAGCCAGGAGGCACATGCCGGGAGGGAATGGGATACTCTCTCTGAGCCAAACCAGAGCCTGGCCATTTTCCTCCATATGTACAAAGCCAAATGTTCCCAGATCACCCTCCCATCCACTGAAATCAGCAGGAGAGAAGATTCCTTGGCAAAAGATAGATATTAGGAGAGAGAGAAGAAATAGAAGAAAAAGGCAAGATTTAGAGGTTTGAATACCTAATTTGTCAAGGTTTCCTCAGTCCCATGTCTGGGCACCATTTGTGGGGTGTCCCATTTTTTCCCAGGATGATCCATGTGGAAAACATGCACAGGAAAGCACACCACATGGACGCATGTTAAGGTACAAATACAGAGAGAGTTTTATTCCAAAATGACTGGTTATATAGACAGCATGACTCAACTCCCCCGGCCAAATCCTAAACCTTTTCATCACTACATTTCGCCCCACGGGTGTGGCCAGGGAGATCCCATTGGTTTAGAATGCTACCCATCTTAACTAAATTCTCCCACAGACAATTCTGCCCCAGGAATCTGCATTGCACCTGGCACAATGCAAGCCTGCCAGTATGGAGGAAGCTTCCAGGTTATCCCAGCATCATTTCTTGATGCCCTGATATCTTCAGCAATAGTGGTATACCACCTAGTTTCAGCATGTAAGCAATGATAGTGGGGAATTGGTTTGTGGACACATGCTCACCTGCCTTTGCCTTTCAAGAGGTAGTGTTACCTATGCCAACACACCTGTCTACTTGTGGGACAGCAGTTCTGGATTCAGGCTACATTGCTCATATGCAGGCTAGCATGTGCTTGGCACCATAAGCCGACTTGTTCACCTGCATGTCTCTTTCTGGGTATGCCCCACAGCCTGGAGTGATGTGTGATGATGTAGCCTTCTGGCATTGGCTACTGGGAGATGATGTCATGCAATGTGGGGCTCTCTGTCCCAAACTTATATAAGCTGCCTGTTGTATATAACAAATGGAGCTGCACCCTCTCACCTGGTCCCTGGGAATGGTACTGGAGTAACATCACACATGTGTCCTCTTCATCTTGTTCCAATGCAGGGCTAACAGTGTTCCTGAAGCTACTAATAGCCCATTAAATCAATTAATCCAGCTTCTTTAGGTTTGTGAGGTAGGGTCCGTACTTTTGAGCCTGATTGCCATTGATTGATGTCTGTGCATCAGTGTTTGTGAAATGGTAGCCTTGTCATGGTAATTTACACAACACTAATTTGGGTTAAATACTTGTTTACTGCTTCACCTGTCCCTCTCTTGCTTGGAAATGCTTGTAAGAAACAGTATGCACATATATGAGGGCATATTACCATCTGACACTGATTGGGATGGATAATATATGGCGTTTTTGCCAATACTTGAGACGAATTGGCTTACATATGTGTCTAGTCAGAACATCTACAGCTAGGCTTTGATTGTGAATAGGGAACACTTGTGACTGGCACCTAAATAAAGATATCTATGCAAAAATAAATAAATAAATAAATAAATAAATAAATAAATAAATAAATAATAAAATGAAAGGTTTTTCTCCTAAGGAAATAGCTGTTTCTCTAAGAATGTAGGCATCAGATCCATGGGTAAATATTTTCGTGGGATGAGGCTACTTAGGGATGACTCCATGTTGGCTGGAAAACGTTCTCTTTAACTTCAGGCAGAATGTGCCTCTGAGGAACTTTCTCCTCAGTTGGGGAGTCAGATGCTCATTTAACAGAACTGTCTGGGAGATGAAGTTTACTGAAAAGCTCCAGAGAAAGGGTACCACCCTAAGCTGTCACAGATGCAGATGATGTAGAAGAGCCCTGCCTGTTTTATGAGAGCTTCTTGAAGGTTCTTCTCTTCTCCTATTGCTTTTTTCTACTTTCTTTGGATGAATAATTTACATTTGGCTTGTCATCTGCCTAGTGAAAACAGCCTTGAAGGCTGATACCTTTTAGAGTTTCATAGACATTACAGTTCATAGGATGGATGAGGAAGTGGTTGAATATGGAAGAAGTTAGTAGATGTCCAGTGGAATCAAGATAGGCAGTAAGTCAGTGTTCTAAACCCAAGAACTTATTATTTTACTCCTTACCTCTGATTATGTACTATGTATTGAATATAAAATGTCCCCACAGACCTGGCTCTATTCTGGGAAGTAATGGAAACTTACATAGCTACCAAGAGGAAAAAGGTCACTGGAGCCATGACCTTGAATGTTTCTCCCTCCTTATCTTCTCCACTTCCTAGCTTCCATGCCTCTCCCCAACATCCCTACTATCATGATACTTTTCCTCAACATGAACCCAGAAACACAAAACCAAGTAACATGAATTTAAACCCTCTAAAACTGTGAGCCAAAATATGGTCCTCTCCCCAACTCCTTAATGAAAAACTGATCAGTATATACTTTAAAATTTCAGTTAAATCTTTCAGAAATGGAAACAACATTCCTCAAGTTATTTTTCTAGGGATGGAGAAGAAAGTCATATTGGGAAAGACAATGCTAGAGATGCCAACACAGAAAATCCTAGACTTTAAAACAAGGGAGTATTTGGTATCCAGCCTCCAGTGAAAAGCATGAAGTTGCTGTAAACTGACGAGTTTGTGGTTTTCAGAGTTGTGAGCCCTGGGCATCTGGATTGGAATGACTAACATAATGAAGTGGAAGCCAAGAAAATGTTCTTCCATTCCCCTCTGTTCCTGTGCATGTTTCCACAAATAATTGGGAAGGTTGGGAGCCTCTCTTTTGCTTGCAGTGGTCCCATGGGCTTCTGATTGTTTAGTCAGAGTGTCATGTTGCTGTCCTGGTCTATATAGTAAGACCCTACCTCACAGATGGAAAAGAAAGAAAAACAGTATTTTTTTGAGTTTTGTATCATCTTCTGTGGAATGCTTTGGCTTGTTAATGTTTACTTACATTCTTTATTTCTATCATCAAGTTCTAGGTTCAATAACCAAGCACAACTCTCCACAATTGCATCAGCCACACAGAATGCACAGATATTATAATGGGTCCTAGATTGAACCAGACAGGACAGCACCCCACAACAACCTCCCATCAGAGTCATCGCTTCCTCCCTCTGCACCTAACATCCTAAGGCATTCTCATCTCTTAAAAATACCGGGCTGATTAAAGGCAGGAACCTAGTTTCCTGGTAAATATTATTGTGAAGGGCAGTTGTTTATGTTCATAGGGCCAGCCACCTTCCTGCAGTAAGCTTGTCTCACATCTTCAAACAAAGGTTTCTGCACATGGGATTCTGAGCACTCTGCTGAGGAGAATGTGGAGAAGGCTTTCCAGGTCTGACGTTGCTGTCAGGAGCCAGATGAGCCAGAGCTTCCTTTCTCCAACTGTTCTCAGAACAGGGAGGATAGTTGGCTCCTGAAGAGGGAGTGTGTTTTTTCTTAAATTTTATTAAGAATTTGTTTAGGTTTTTTTTTTTTTTTACAAAGTTCTCTGACTTATTTGACACACTTTTATCAAGCTCAATTAACTCCTTTAATAATATTGGGGGAAATGTGTGAAAATAGATTTAGTTCATAATGGCACATAATGTTTTTGCAGTTCTGAAATTTTGGCAGTTTTAGCTATAACCTTTTTGGAAATTTAAGAAATGAAAGTGAGGGGCTAGAGAGTTGACTCAGTGGTTAAGAGTATTGGCTGCTCTTTCAGAGGACCCAGGTTCAAATCCCAGCACCATATGGCAGCTAACAACCATCCATAAATAATTTAAAAAGAAAAAAGAAATGAAAGTGATAGCGCTCTGCCTCTGGCAACAAAAAATGGATGCTAGAGGCAAACTGTGCCAGTTTGCTGAGATGTCTGTCTAGAGACCACACAGAGTAACTAACGTGCTGTGTTTAGGTTTCTGTAATGTGAGCCCAAATGCATCCCGTTGTTCATTACATGTACCCAGTGGGTACTCAGAAAGGTTAAACTGATCAGAGTGTGAAAATTTAAAAATGGGAAACCCTGTACCCATCTTCCCAGCCAACAATGATTCTTTGATCTTTCTCCCTGGGGTTAGATTCAGCAGAGTACCACTCACTCTAGAGGGATGGTAAGGTATCTACCTCTCTAACCAATGTAAATTTGATAGAAAGACTTAACTTGAAAAAAGAACAATTGGAAAAAGTATCTGAAGAAGGTTGGGGTTGTTTGTTTGGTTTGACTCACAGACCATCAGGGCAGAGAAGTCTTAGCTGCAGGTGCTTGAGACAGTTGGTCATGCTGTATCCACAGGGAGGGAGCAGAGAGATGGATGCTGGTGATCAGCTCATGTTCTTTTTACCCAGTCCAGGATCCCCCACCCACAGAGTGACAGCCCTCACATTAAAGATCTTTCTTTCCTCCTCATTTAAACAATCTGGAAGCTCCCTCACAAACAGGCATAGAGGTGTGTCTCCCAGGTGATTCCAAATGTAGTCACTGGAAAATTGACCAACATAGGAGTTAAGGTAAAACACTAGAACCTTAAGAATGAGGCAGTTTAGGGGCCAGAGAGATGGCTCAGTTGTTAAGAACACTGGTTGCTCTTGCAGAGGACGACACAGGTTCAGTTGCTAGTACCCACATGGTGGCTAACAGTCATCCTAAATCTAGTTCCAGGGGATCCAACGCCCTCTTCTGAACTCTGCAAGCATTGCAGGACACAATTACATACATTCAGGCAAAACACTCGGACAAATAAAATACAAATAATATTTAAATAATATGTAAAAAAAGAATGAATCAGTTTAACAAGCACTGCTCCACAGATGGAGGAAACACTTTGACATATTTCAATAACTTTTGTCTAATTTCCAGGTTTCCTTTAACACTGAAGTCTATACCAGTGTTTAAAGTGACTTAAATAATATGAACAGTTTGATGTCACTTATTGGGGAGGGGCTTTGGAGGACCATATGGAATTTAAAAAATATATTTTTATTGGTTCTTTGAGAATTTTACACAGTGTACATTGGTCATAAGCAGACCCCTTCTCTATGTCTACCCCCACTGTGCTGGATAGCTTTAGTGTCAACTTGACACACCTGGGTTGAGGGAGCCTCAATTGGGGAACTGGCTCCATTGGACTGGCCTGTGGCCACATCTGTGGAGTATTGACTTGATTGTTGAGCAATGTGAGAGCGCCTAGCCCACTATGGGTGGTGCCATCCTGGGCAGGTTGTTGTGTACCGTATAAGAGGACCGGCTGGGCATTGGCCAGGGAAGCAAGCCAGTAAGTAGCACTCCTCCATGGCCTGTGCTTTAGCTCCTGCCTCCAGGTTCCTGCCCTGAGTTCCTGCCTTGGGCTCCCTGAGTGATGAACTGTGACCCAGGAGATGTGAGCTGAGTAAACCCTTTCCTCCCCAAGTTGGTGTCAGTCAGAGTGTTTTGACACAGCAATTGGAGAGAAACTAGAACACCCACCTTCCTACCCCTACCTCTTCAGGTCCTTTGTTATTATTTTTCTTTGTGTAAAGGTCCAGTGTCTGATTTGTGTTCCCCAAATACTCTTGGTTTTGGGTCCATCCTTTGGTCAACCCACCAGTGCATATCCTCAAAGAAAACTGACTCTTCCCTCCCCTAGTAGCCATCAATGACCAATAGAATCTCAGTTAGGACTAGGACTTTCTGCCCACCTTCGCCATCCATGCTCCCAAGGCTCAGGGATCATTGTGGAAGAGGGTGCTGAAAGATCAAGAAAACCAGAGGTGATAGATGAATACAAAGAAACCATCTGGAAAATTTTGAAATGCAGATTTTTCAAAAGAAGATAATTCCTAAACCCAGAAACAAGGTCCTATTCTTGCTCCATTTCCAACCTCATCAGCTCTACTGGTTCCTTTGAGTTATGGCATTATCTCAAAATTCACTTTTCCCACCACCCCCACACCTATATTTGTAGGAGTTGTTTAGGGATCTTAAAGGGAATGTAAAGTTAAAGAAATTAAAAGTAGGGCTGAGGAGATGGCTCAGTGGGAAGTGTTTGCTGTGCAAGTGTGAGGATGTGAGTTTATCTCCAGAATCTATGTGAAAAATCTGGGTGTGGTAGCAGATATTTGTATTCTCAGTGCTGGGAGGCAGAGACAGATATCCATCCCTCCACCCCCAATAATAGACAATTTAAAATATACTTGTTGATATATTTTTAAAATGGGGTTGTCAAAGTAAGCTAGGTTAAATTTATAAATTTGAAAATATATTAAAAAAATATTCAAATATCCACAAAAAGGAGGCTGGAGAGAAGGCTCAGCAATTAAGTCACAATTGCCTGTAAGTGTAACTCTGGGGCATTTGACACATTCTGGCCTCAGTGGCTACCCACACACTCATGGAAAACCCATACACATACCTACACATAAATAAAAACAATAGAATGCAATATCCATCAAAAAGGAATGTCCAGAAAATAAAAGATCTTAACATTAAGCATACATAGTGTTTTCACTATGAAGGAGATTTTTGTGTGAGTGTTAAACTATTAGAGCAGTTCAGGAGCACCTAATGATCTTGGAGGAAGCAATCCTTCCTCATGGTTTCCTTGAGCTCTGGCATAAATATATTTTCATTATAATTCATCCCACCTGTGTCTGTCAATTCCTTTTCACACCCCTCCTCCCATGACAATCTGGCTTATGTTTCTGCCTAAAGCTCTAAGCCAGTTATTAATAACAGCCCAGCAAGCTCTGCATCCACCAAGAGCATATGGTATTTTTCATGAGAAATCGCAATTATTCCCTTAACTTTGGACTCGGTTTATAGAACCTCAGAACAGTAAGTATTGTGTTTTTATTTTAAACAGTGTTGATGTAAGTGGAGAGGTTAATATGATTCTTGTTTGTTTTTTATAGAAGGAGACTATGGGAGGGTAAAGCTTGCTGAGATTCATGAAGCCTATTTCCTTTGCCTACATTTCAACATCTCTCCATGTTTTATGAAGATGATGATAAGAGAGATTAATGAATTTGAATTCTACTCCTTTCATTTCAGGTTTAGCTAAATAAAAGGAGAAGAAGGGATTGATAACGCTGTTATAAATGGCTTGACCAAACCCCATAGCTGCAGCCCGATGTTCCCATCTGCTTCTGTTTCTTCTTCAAATAGAATCCCGGTGATTTCAAAGGGAATTCTTACTTATAGAAATCTATATGGGAAGGAGGGGATAGAAGTCATGGGCTCCTGCTGTTTTCCCGTGTTCTGGGTTTGAGTTAGAGAGGGCAGAGTCTTGTTGCACAGGCCCATGGCTTACTTGCTTCATAGCCAAAGCCTTTCATTTAGGCCTCTTTATAATGGCTACTTCTGAGAGGGCTGCAAAGTAGGTCACTATGTTTTTTGTCTAGCAAGGGAGGGTGATGGGATCCAGAGATGCATATGCCTTGCCAGGCCCTCATGAGCAGAGCCTGTTCTTCTTCACCACCATAGCCTAGTGTAGCTATCTGTTTTGGTGGCATGAGTTCCATTCCTTGCTTCCAGATAGAAACATAAAAAAGGCACAGATGAGAGCCTGGGAGGAGCAGTTGTATGACTGTAAGCAGGGACCCAGTCACTCCAAACCTCAGTTTCCTCATTCATGAAATGAGAATTGTAATTTATCTGACATAAGTGGCCACATACAGTGACAGCTATTTTCATATTATGTATAAAATCTCTCATCCAACTCTTTTAATATTTGTATTGACTTTTTATGCATTTCATACAATCAATCTTAATCAAATTTAGACCCCTCCTCATCCACCCATATTACCCCCCCCCCCGACTGGGTTTCATTCATTCTGTCATATATGTTAAGTCAATCTGGCCAAGTATTTATACCCATATGTCCTTCAGTGCAAGTTCATCCACTGGAGTCCAATCAGCCTATCTAGAGTCACTCCCTTAAAGTTCTACTCTCCCTCATCCAGAAGTAATCAATTGGCTGTAGTCTTCATTCAATTTGTTTAATTCAATTCCAAATCATCCTTCATTTCAAACTCAAATGCAGAGCCTCCAAATATGGTCTTTGGTAGGGAACATAAATAAGTCTAAGGAAGAGGTGATATTGAACTTGTCCTGCTTTTAATATCTTCTGTTTTATTTATTTTTACCCCCTATCAAATGCTATGTTAATAATTTTTTGTTTTATTTTTATGTGTATTAATGTATTGCCTGCATGTGTGTAAGTGCACCTGTGTGGTGCAATGCCCATGGAGATTAGAAGGTGTTAGTTCCCCTGGAACTGGAGTTACAGATGGTTGTTAGCTGACATGTGGGTTCTGGGATCCTCTACAGGAGCAGTCAGTGCTCTGAACCACTGAGTCATCTCTCCAACCCAATATCTTCTATTTTAGAATGGTGTGTGTTGTGCAGTACTGAAGGTGGATGAATTAGAAGATAATATACTGTTAGCAACTCAAGACATTTAGGCTCCAGCTAGGGTCAGGGATGTTAGTGAAGCTCTGAAAACCATGCCAAAACTTTACCTCCTCTCCAAGCCCCCTGCTACAGTATAGCCAGCATGCCCAATTGTTTACTTTATGTTATCTCTGGTTCCAGAGGCCAGATTCTTCTTGATGCATTTTCTTCTATTCCGAGTATCTGGGTAGGACAGGAAAGTTGTCTGAGAGCAGCTGCTTCCCACTGTGTGACCCTGGGGCTCCAGAGACAGGATGGCATTTCATGGTTTCCCCTCTAAGCATTCCCTGTATATGGAATTTCTCCTATGTACAGGCATGGTTCTAGTCTAGAAGAAGCCAGTAAGCCCTCTGTGTGGTGGAAGAAAACAGTTGTATGATAATTAACTCTGATAAAAATGGACTTTTCCATGATTCAGAACCAAGGGTGAGGAGCCTCCTTGATGCCATTGTAGCAACTTAATGATTATAGAGGAACACATTAAGGATATACTTCATGGGGCTAGGGAGATGGCTTAGTTAGTAGTGCCTGCCACACAAGCATGAGAATCTGAGTTTGGATCTCTAGCATCCACACAAAATCTAGGTGTGGTGGTACATGCCTGGAACCCCAGTCCTAGAGGGAGTAGGGTAGGGCAGAAGAGTGGAGACAGGCAGAGCCTCAGAGTTTGAAGTCCAGCCAGTCTAGCCCAACAGTGACCTCTGGGTTCAGTGAGAGATTCTGTTTCAAAGAAACAAGGTAGAGAGTGATACAGTATAGGTAAGAATCTGAAATTAGCCTCTGGCCTACACACACACACACACACACACACACACACCTGTGCACCCATTTGCACAAAATATGCACATATATACATACCCCCCATATGCACATAAATTCTTTTTTAATGCCATCTCATCATTCCTGCCCTCCCTCCCAAAAGACTGAGCACCTTTGTTGTGTTAATTCTATGCTAAATGCTGGAAATATTATTTCTTTAAAGGGAGCCTCAGTCTTTCATTTAAACATGGAATCATGTTTTGCAGCTAAATTTGCCTCCAGAGAATATCCAACAATTTTCAGAAACCACATGTAAAAACATGTTAGAACCACATTGATGAATTGCCAGAGATGTGTGTCACAGGCCAAGCAGGCAGTCTAGACATTTTACCAAATGCTTCTGAGAATGCAAAGAAGCCCAGGGATTCTCCACTCTCCCTATTCCCAAACTAGGGATACCCAAATTTGTTTGGGCATCTGGGTTCTGCATATAACATACCCCCATATATACCTTTCCTGTTCTCATTCTTGTTTCTAAATGATGGCTGCTGGGTGCTATTGATTTTGGGAGCTCCCCTGCAAATCCTGATACAGCAGACCTCCAGCAACAGCTCTGGGCATTTCATCTTGTAAGAGTATACTCTGCTTGTGAGCCATAGAGAGGGATGGGAACTTAGCAGTGAGAAAGTTAATAGCATTTTGGTAATTTGGATTACAGAATATATCTAATATCATGTGCCCATCTAAGTAATTTGAGAGTCAGTGTACAATTTATTTAGGGGTGGGAATGTGACAGCTCAAAACTAACTTCAGGAGCCACAGAGCTCTAGTAGTGGATGAGGAAGAAACACTTTTTTGAAACAGATTCTCACTGTAGCTCCAACTGGCTGAAACTTGCTATATAGACCACACTGACCTTGAATTCAGAGATCCACCTACCTCTACCTGCTAAGTGCTGGGACTTAAGACATGTCCACTGTGCCTGGTACCACAAAGAGACATTCTATTCACTTGTAGAAAAGAGTTTCAGTTGAGAGTCAGAACACTGACTTGAAACATCTGATGCATGACCATATGTGGCATGGGGCACGGTCATAATGTGGAAAGTCAGAGGACTGGGAATGGACTGGAAAGAGTATTAATCTGGGAGCCCCACTTCCCTCTTATGCCTGAGGGTTAGGTAGACTCTCCAAGTGCTGCTAGCCAAGGTAGGGTTTTGCTGACCATGTGTCCATGTTGGCTTCACCCTCCCAGGGCTTTCTACCCCTATATGAGTCTGAGCCACACCCTCCCTCTTTGTCGAAGTTGGGTGCAGGGCAGGGCTAGCTTTCTGATTCTCCTGTGTCATCTATTTGGAATTTACCAAACTTCAAGTAGCATGCTGGGCTCTTGGCTTTTGTTCTTATCAATCTGAAATGCTATAGTGTCTAAGGCTGTGACTTTGCTGCCAGTCAGAGCTCCTTCCAAATCCCAAGGCATGTCTAATTAAGTGTATGCCTTAAGTGTATGACCTCTAGGCTTTGGTCTCTCCAAATAACAACAGTATTGGGTCTGGAGAGTTGGCTCAGCAGTTAAGAGCACTGGCTGTTCTTGCAGAGGACCTGGGTTCAATACTTGTATCCAGATCTAAACTATCCAGATAGTGGCTAACAACCATCTGTAACTCCAGTTCCAAGGGATCTGATGCCCTCTTCTGACCTCCATAGGCATTGCACTACACAGATGCACCTAACTACATGCAAGCAATATACATATAAATAAAATAAAAATAATAAATAAAAATTTAAATGACCTTAGAAAGAACATCAATATTAATATTCTCATTTGTGAAGTTTCTTGAGACTAAAATCACTTCACTTAGCTATAAATCAAATCTTTTCAGTTGTCTGCCAACAGACATTCACTTTGCTCTCCAGATAATGTAATATCCAAGATTAACAGAATTAACCATGTTGGAGCCAGAGTCTAAATCCAGTTCCATCCAGCTCAAATCCTATTCCCCTCTCCTTCCATCTTGCTCACTACCCAACTACTGTAAAATATGACTATTTACAGCTGAAGTTTGCTTTCTCAAGTTCGTCTTGTGATCCTGACCTGCCAGATTTTTCTGTTTGTTTATATTTTAATTTATTAGGAACTTTCTGATCCCATGTTGGCCTGAGTCAAAGATGCTGGGAAATGATGGAGGCAGAATCCTCTCAGATAACCAATGCTGGTGAAACACAGAGCAACTTATCTTAAATGTAAAAAAAAAAAAAATCACTAGGCAATTTTGGCACCAAATCTGCAAAAGCTGATCTGGGTGACCTTGGACAGGCTTGCACTTCTGCAGCCATTGTTTCTCAAATGAAAAGAGGATGAAAATAAAATATCATTTCTAGTGCCAACATGTCTTTAGTACTTTTACTACTGTTTTTTTCTTAGCTGCAAAGAGGAAAATTGGCTTGAAATTATGTTTTAATCTATAAGCAGGGCTCAACCATCAGTACAGCAATTGCTTAAAAGCTATGGGCTATTTATTCTTTATGCATGTTTCACAATATTGATAAATAGGGCCAGAAGGATGGCTCAGCCATTAAAGACTCAGGCTAACAGCAATAATTTTGATAAATAAAATTCTCAGAAATGTATTAAATTCCATTTCTGATGAATTGGGCTCTGGGCATCATTGAATGAGAACTATAGTAGACCTGAAAGTACAACATAAATTGAAACTTAAGAAATTTATAGAACATACAAAACCCATTTATTATTAAAAATGCACACATTTTCAATTAATTTGTGAATCGCTTGAATTTGAGGATTGTAGTGACTTCAGATCTCCAATTATGCCATAGAAATAGTCACCCTCCTGCTGGGCATGGTGGCGCATGCCTTTAATCCTAGCACTTGTGAGGCAGAGGCAGGCGGATCTTTGTGAGTTCAAGGCCAACCTGGTCTACAGAGTAAATTCCAGGATAGCTGGGGCTACAGGGAGACCCTGTCTTGAAAAGACCAAAAAAAAAAAAAAAAAAAAAAAAAAAAAAAGAGTCACCCTTCCAACAGGACACTCCTGTCTTAACTCCTAGCAGTCCTGTGCCAAAAGTCTGTGGCCTGCCAGAAATTTGACTCAAATTCCCTTATTACAAGCAAAATAAAAACAAGAGCCAAAAAAGTCAAGATATAACTTGTATAGGATATCCCAGGTTTCAGAAAGATAAGTCTTCATGAACATAGCCCTATCAGAAAGGGAAACACTTTCCAAATGGACACAAGTTGAAAAAAACCCTTAACTTTGAGGGCTTATTAAATTTCAAAGTTGTTTTCTGGGGAAAGGTGCCCCTGTGCTTTTCTCATTGTGATTTTCATTTAAACATGACTTTCCCATCTCCCAGGAAAGCATCTACTGTAAGTGCATTGCTGAGTCAATACTTGCTGAAAACCAGTTAGTGTCAGAGACTGTGAGGCACTGGCACCCAGTACAAATACAGTGGTTCCATCTTCCAGAAGACTGAGACTATCTGTTGGGTGGTGCAGGTAGACACCCATGACACTGTATAGCGACTCATGACATGTTTCTGACAAGTGTGAAATCAGTTCTGCTGAGGTCAGAATTGTTCACACAGGGGCCAACACTGAGTCCTAGGAGATGAGTAGTTTGAAGTTTTATGTGTTTAGATTCTTTTTTTTTTTCCAGTTTTTCATCACTTTTTTAATCAGTCTAGGTAAACAGCATCTTAGCATTCTGCTCATGGAATAACATTTCATGTATTAAACCACCAAGACCATATCTACTGTGTGATTGTGATTTCTGGGAGGGAAATGATTCTAATGATTTCTCATTTTTAACAAGCTGGGTATTGGAAACAAGCTGTGAGATACTTTAACATGACTTTTCACCACGTCCTCCAATTTTTGTTATCAAAAGTAAAGCCAGTTCACCACTGCTTTGAATCTGAGTATGGCATTGCATTTCAATTCAGAGCAAGACCAACTTGTGATACAAAGTCTAGTCAGTCCAGTGTGGGAAGAGTGAAGGCAGAGGTCTCCAGAAGGCAGAGGTCTCCAGACACACACTGGACTGCAGCTGGGACTCTCACTGCCCTGACCGTATGGACAAATTTTTATTTTTTTGAAACATGAAGAATGATATAGCAGCTTGTGTGTGTGTGTGTGTGTGTGTGTGTATGTGTGTGTGTGTGTAAATGTGTATGGTATTGGGATTGAACCCAGGGCCTTGCACATATGTGAGGCCAAGCCAGGGCTCTACCTGAACTACACCCAACCTCCAAGAATTTAATTTTTGTTGGTCATTTGGGACATGGACTCATTGTGTAGCCCAAGCTGTATGAAATTCATTATCCTACTGCCTCTGCCTCCTGAGTGCTAGGATTATAGCTAACCATGCCACATTCTAAGAATTGTTCTTTCAAATATTTTTTTTAGTCTTTTTATTTTTTATGTGTATGAGTGCATTGCCCATATGTATGTAAGTGTACCTGTGTCATGCAATGCCCACAGAGTCAGAAGAGAGGATTGAATCCCCTGGAACTGGAGTTATGGATGGTTGTTAGCCACCATATGGGTGCTGGGACTTGAACCTGGGTCCTCTGCAAGAGCAGTCAGTGCTCTTAATCACTGAGCCATCTCTCCAGCCCAGCCCCCCCTAAATTGTTTTAAAGTGGAAAATTTTTCCATAATTTTCATTTGCCAGATTATTTCTTTTTATATTTTCCAAGTTTGTATACATATAGAGATATATTTTACATAGTTTTATAATATGCATATATAATCTTTTCCTGTTAACATTCTTTTTGTGGAGAGGTGTTTTTGAGACAGGGTCTCTCTGTAGCCCCAGCTGGCCTGGAACTTACTCTGTAGACCAGGCTGGCCTTGAACTCACAGAGATCCGCCTGCCTTTGCCTCCCAAGTGTAGGATTAAAGGCATGCACCACCACACCCAGCTCTGTTAACACTCTTTTTTTTTCCTCTTTTATTTGTTTTTTTAAGGGATTCAACAATATAAAAACAGTTGTTTTCAGATAACATTGATGTTACTCACTTTGCCATGCAATTAGGTAATTGGTATATTTTTTTTGAAGTGAGCCAAATTATTAAGCATAAGCAATGAATGTAAGTAACATTCATGTAAAACCAATTTGCAAGTATCTATGTCCAAATTTTGAACAACCCAAGGTTCCCATAGTCGAGTTGGATATGCTTGTATGTACAGACATGTTGATCAGTTAGGAGTCCAGTCTATATTGCTGTAGTCTCACGATTCACCCCACTCTCTCTGCAGCCTTTACATTCTACCATGCCTCCTCTTCCGCAATTTGTTCCCTAGGCTTTGGGAAAGGGGCACAAGTGGGTGAGAAGCAAAACAGTCTATTTTCTCTGGAGATGTCATTTTGGACTCTAGTCTGTTCAGGTTGTTTCCCTTCATGGGTTGACAGCTTATCCAGTATTATACTAACAAAGCACAAGCAATTGGATGTACAGGCATTTAAGCAGTACTAATTATTATGGCAAGCTAAGCTGTGAGCATAGACACAGATGCTTGGATGGTATACTAATCCACAAACCGTGGTTTCTCTATAAAGGGCAACAAGTTATTGTGGCTTACAACATCTCCTAACCACTAGAGGACATAAGCTTGTCATCTCCAAGGAGAGAGCTAGTAGCTAATTAGATTTGGGATATATATATATATATATATAGACACATGGCTGCCACTCTTACACAGTATCTCCAGGCAGTTGAGGTGTAGCTGATACTGACAGAGGAGTCTTGCTTGTCTCAAGGAGACCAATATTTTGCTGTATTGCTTTAGTGGCCTTTGGTAATGCTCTCTGGCATTTCAGAGGCCAGTTGTACATTAGCAAGTGATGTCTCATAACATTTTTTCATGCCCACACCAGGTCTCCGACAACAGGGACTTACTGCCTTTCTCCTTGCATATATCCCACTTATAGGCAAAAGGCCTTTATAATTTTGGGGGGTTTGAATCCCCTAGCCAGCATCTCCTAGGCAGAATAATTCATTGCTGATATCAGAGCTTTCATGTACTAATATATTTTGCTTGATTACACAGCTTATAAAGACTTTACTATTGAATTTGGCTCTAGATAGAGAATTATCCTTTCACAGTTCCTATGCCTATCAGTCAATTAAAAAAGGGTAGTTATGTTTTATAAGAAGTTACCACTATAACAGTTGGCTCTAATTTACAGTTAGGGAATGACTTCAGTACCATCATGTTTTTCTTTTTCCTATAAAGGGGAGATGTACGAAGGTTTCTCAGCATCTGGAAGGTAAACTTCATTAGGGCCCATTATAAACAGTTAACCCCAATAGAATTCAGAGAGATTCTCAGTGTCTGTGACTCAGGCAGTCTGAGGTTCCACTTTCTTTAATGTTCAGGTGGGTCAGCCTCTCTGCTGGCATTTCCCAGTCCATCCTGCACAGCCAAAAGTTGTACATTTTCAGGCATTTAGATTGGTGTTTTTACCTGTGGGAACATACAAATCTCCTCCCATTGTTAGTTTCAAGATCTCAAAATTGAAAATTTATCAATAGGATTGGAACACAGAGTTTTCCATTTGTATCCCAGAAGGGATACTACCCCACCTCCCACCTCCCTCTTTTTTTTTTTTAAATTTTTATGTTTTGACCTATAGATGCCTAAGTTGTATTACACATACCCATAAACAGGAGCCAAGGCATAAGTTTTCATTAAATTTACCCAAACTGTTTCTCATTGACTGTATGCTACTTATTTGGGAAGTAAATTTAAACTTAATTCCTTTAAATTGTCCTACAAGTAAAAGAAAGTGTTACAATGTGATGTTGTATAATTCAGAAAAATATAGAGACCATTTGTATACCTTAACCCAAAATTACTGTTGGAAGTTCAATACAAATTATAAATAAAACAATTAACATTTTATATTCCCAATTAGTTCAAAAGTATTACCATTTTTGCAGAAACCTACAACCAAATTTAACTAATCTTAAACATTTCACTAAGCCTTAAAATATCCTATAATATGTGGATAAAGCTTGGGCAGAGTTGAGTACCTGCCAAATAAATTTTACCCAATATACATACTCTTTGCTCTTTAAAGCTATATGACTGGACTATGACTTCAGAGAAATCAAGTCCATTAACTTATATGGTTTATTTTGTATTTATGTATAAATCTCTACTGAAATACCTCTCTGTATAAATATATGTTATTTTTAAGTATACTCTTTTAAACTCAAATCTTACAGAGTGGATTTTAATGACTATCTTCCTCCAAGCTCTTGGCCTTCTTCAGGCCTGGCATGAAAACCTGCTTTTAAGACTTTTCAGTATCTAGCTTCCCCTTTTCTTTTCTTTTTTTCTTTCTTTCTTTTTTTTTGAGTACAAGCATCCTTCATATAAAACCAATTTGCAAGCAGTTGTGCCCAAACCCACACAGCCCAAGGCTCCCACCACCCAGCTGGAGGGTCTTGAATGTACAATCAAATTGATCAAATAAGTGTCCAGACTATATTTCTGTAGTTTTATCATTTACCCCAATTGCAGCCCTTACATTCTACCACTCCCCCTCTTCCGCAGATTGTTCCTTAGGCTTAGAAAAGGGGCACAGTTGGACGAGAAGCAGAACAGTCTACTTTGACTGGAGATGTCGTTTTGGACTCTGATAAGTTCTGGCTGTTTCCTTTCATGGGCTGAGAATTTGTCCAGGAATAACCTTTCAATCCTACTAATGAAGCACAAGCAATTATATATATAGGTATTTAAACACTGCTAATTATTATGGTAGGTTACTTTGGTATAGACACAGATGTTTGGATAGTGTGTTAATCCATGGATTACTTTTTTTCCTGTAAAAGATGACAAGGTCTTACTGTGGCATATAACATCTCCTAATCACTAGAGGATATAAGCTTGTGGCAACATCCATGAGTTATTCCTCCAAGGAGAGACCTAATAGCCAAATAGATTTGGGATATACAGACATATTGGCTGCCACTGCTGCACAGTATCTCCAAGCAGGTGTGGTGTAGCTGATGTTGGTGGAGGAGTCTTGCTTGACTCAAGGAGACCAACATTTGCTTTATTGGTTCAGTGGCCTTTGATAACACTCTCTGGTATTCCAGAGACCAACTGTACACTTGCAAGTGCGGTCTCAATACAACCTTCCCCTGCTTACATCAGGGCCTTACTGCCTCTCTTCTTGCAGGTATCCCAGTTTACAGGCAAGAAGCCTTTGGGGGGGGGGCTTGGGTCCCCTGGCCAACATCTCCTTGGCAGAATAATCCATTGCTGCTATCAGTGCTCTCCTGTATTAATATATTTTGCTTATATGTACTGCTTAAAGAGACTTTAGTATTATATTTGGTTCTGAATAGAGAATAATCCTTTTTACAGTTCCTATGTCTATTAATTAAAGAAAGCAGTTTTACCAGTTTTATGAGAAATTACCTCTATAACAGTCAACTCTAATTTGCAGTCAGAGAATGTCTTCATTACCACCATGTTTTTCTTTGTTCTATGAAAAAGAGGTAAGGAGGTCTCTCATATTAAAACTGTGCTGCACCTAGAAGATAAGGTTCATTAGGACTCACTATAAACAGTTGTTGCACCTATGGTCCTCAGAGATGTATGATGCCTGTAGCAGTCTGAGGCTTTTCTTCCTTTCAGTGTTAAGATGGGCCAACTTCTCTCCTGGTATTTCTTGGTACAACCTACACGAGGGAAGGCTGTATCTTTTCTTTCTCAGCCGTTGAGTTGGTGATGTTTTGACCTGTGGGGGGGGAACATATAAATCTTTTCCCATAGTTAGTTTTAAGATTAAATTGAAAGTTTTTGACAAAAAGGTTTAATATGTAACTGTATCCCCCCTTTTTTTATTTTATTTTATTTTTTTGACCCATGAGTCTCAAAAGGCAGTTGTAGTACACATACCTATAGGCAGGAATCAAGATGTACATTTCATTAAATTTATCCAAGCTTTTTTTGGTGACTGTATGTTGTTAATTTGGGAAGCAAACTTAATTCCTTAAGTTAACTTATCTTCCCGGTAAAAGAGAATGTTACAGATGATATACTGTAGAACACAAAAATGATAAGAACATTTGTATATGTTAATCCCAAAGTTAGTGTTATATAAATTTTAAGTAAAATACCATGTAATGTTAAATAGACATTAATAGAAGATGGACCCGTGTCCTCCTCCCAACCCCTCCCAACCCCTCCCGGTTCACCATTTCAGGTCAGTTTTTCTGATGCAGTCTTCTTTTGTTGTTCTTTTAATATGCAATCCCTCTCCACAAGAAATAATATTTAACCCTGGTTTTATTGATGCTACATCCACAGATGAGGGATGACCATTCGTTGTTTGTTTTTTCTGGGACTAGTGGTTCTATACTTACTTTACTGAATATAATATCTTCTAGCTCCATCAAGTTACCTGCAAAGTTGTCATGATGTTGTCTTTCTTACTGCTGGCAATGAACTTCATTGTGTACATGTTTTTACCAGACATTTTTTTCTATCCACTCGTCAGTTTGAGGGGCAGTTGGGTTGGTTCCAGCTTTTTGTTATTGTGAACAAGCTTGCAATAAATATAGCTGTGCATGTATTTCTGCATAAGATGAGTCTTGTGGGTATATACCTAGAGTGGTGGACGTGGTTCCAAATGCAAGCAATACAAAATTTTGAGTCTTCAAGGATTCTCCACACTGCTTTTCCATAGTGGCTGTACAAGTTGTCATTCCGTACTAGCAAGGATGAGTGTTCCCCTATTCCCAAAACCTATCCAGCACTTTTGTATATGTGGTTTTCTTTTCTGAGTCGCCTGGCCATCTTATTGGAGTGAGGGTGATAGCATTAGAGATGGTATCTTAATATTTAGCTAATAAAGAATCCCTAGATTATTAGTGGAAGTTGAACAGATAGGGTGAGATATAAGGGGGGAGGATTGGTTAGTGTGGTTTGAGTCTTGTTTCGAAGTGAGCACGCAAACAAAGGGTCTCCCATATACAAAGATCAACAGCAAAGTCCTGGAACAAGAAATAAAAACAAACACATCCTGATAGACCAGGCTGAAAAGAAGGTAAGCAAACATACAACAGGTCACAAAGAAATCCGCCTGCATCTGCCTCCCAAGTTGCTAGATAAAGAAAGGACGTGCACAACCAAGGAAGGGGACGCCCGAGGCTAGGAGTAGGGGACTTTTTTTTTTTTTTTTTTTTGAACCGCTTTTTAAATTGTCTCAGCATCTCTAGTTCCATCCTCTGTGAGGGTCTCAATAATTCGCTAACACATAATCCCAAACATATAACAATCGTTGCTCCATATTTTGAGGACTCATATGTTTTCTTTCTCTTCTTTGTTTTTTTGAGTAGTTTGTATACTCTGGAAATTAATGCTTTTGTCAGATGTATCTGCCTGTGAAGGTTTCCTACCACTCTGTGGGTTTTCTCTTCACTTCCTTTATTGTTTCTTTTGAGGTTACAGAAGTTTTGTTTAAGAGGTCCCATTTGCAATTGCGATCTTATTTCTTGTACAGCTGTTGTCTGATTTAGGAAGTCTTTCCCTACACCTATATCTTGTAGTCGCTGCCAAGTTTTCTTCTATTACCTCAGAGTTTTGGGTTTCACGTTGAGGTCTTTGATCCATCGGGATTGACTTTTGTACAGGGTGAGAAGAAGGGGTTTATTTCATTCTTCTAAAAAAGGGTGATCCAGTTTTGCCAACACCATTGCTGAAGATGCTGTGCTTTCCTCCACTTGTGTCTTCTTGGCCCTTTATCAAATATAGGTCACAGAAGCCATCTGAAATTTACGTGCGATTTGGATCTTCAGTTTTATTTCCATTGGTCAACTGGTCTGTTTTTGTGCCAGTACCAAGCTGTGTTTAGACTATAGCCCTGTAGTATAGTTCTAAAATCTGGTAGAGAGATCCGCCGCCCTGTATTACTCTTTTCACTCAGGGTTGCTTTGGCTATTCAGGGGTCTTTTGTTTTTTCCAAATAAAATTGAGGATGTTTTTCCAAACCTGTGAAGAAGCTCTTGGAGATTTTGATTGGAGATTGCATTAAATCTGTATACGAGTTTAGGTAGAATGGACATTTTTTACTATATTTATTATCCCAGCCATGAGCATGGGAGGTTTGTGCCATCTTCTGATGTCTTTCAAATTTCCTTCTTCAGAGGTTTAAAATTTTGTGTTGTAGAGATCCTTGTGTCTGTGATTAGGTTTGTTCCAGGTATTTTTATTGTTTTGAGGCTACTGGTGAGTGGGAAGGTCTCCTGAATTCCTTCTCCAGTTTGCTTGTTGTTGGTGAAAAAAAGGCTACTTATTTTCTAGATTTATTTTGTATCCTGCCACTCTTTACTGATGTTCTTAATGTTTCTAGGATTTTTCTGGTGAAATTCTTAGCATCCCTTAAGTAACAATCATACCATCAGCAAAAAAGGGATAGCTTGACCTTCTCTTTTTTCCGATAGAAGCTCCTTTAATTTCCTTTTTCTTTTCTTGCCTTATTGCCCTAGCAAGGTTTTCAAGCAACTATACTGAAAGGAGGGTGACAAGGGGGCGGCAGCTTCGCTGAGTTCCTATCCTTAAGGGGAATGCTTCTGTCGTTTTCCATTTAGGATGATATTGGCTGTGGGTTCCTGTATATGGCTTTGATTACATTGAGAAATGATCCCTCCAATCCAATTCCCTCCAGGACTTTAAACATGAAAGGATGCTTTATTTTGTCCAAAGGCTTTCTCCACATCAATTGAGATGGATGGTGTGGTTTTTGTCTTTCAGTCCATTTATATGCTTGAATGATATTTGATTGATTTTCATATGTGAACCATCCCTTGCATCCTGGTATGAATCCACTGGTCATGATGGATGATCTTTTCTTGATGTGGGTCTGTATGCGATTTTGCCAGTATCTGTTTAGAATTTTGGCATCTGTGTTCATTAGGGAGATGAGTCTATAGTTCTCCTTTTTGGTTGTATCTTTTCCTGGTTTGGGTAATTAGTGTGATGCTGGCTTCATAGAAGGAATTGGGAGAATCCCTCGTTTGTATCTTTAAACAACTTGAGTATAATGGTTGTAAGTCTTTTTGAAATATTTTATAGAATTCTGCTGTGAAACCATCGGCCTGGCAAAACGGCCCAGGCCAGATGGTGGGAGGCTGCTTATTACATCTCTTCGATTTTCTTCATATATATTGGTCTATTTAAGCTGTCATCTCTTCTTGGTTGAGCTTTGGGGATTCCCAGGATTTCATATTCATCCATTTCTTCTACGTTTTCAAACTTAGTAGAGTATAGGTTTTTGAAGTATCCTGTGTGATTGTCTGGATTTTTTTTCTTTGTTATTCTCGATTCTCTTTCATCACAGATTCTATGATTTGGAGTTGTTCCCTCTTTTTTTTAACTGGCCTAGAGGTCTGTCTGTCTTGTTATTCTCTCAAAGAACCACCTTTTGGATTCTTGATTTTTTTTTTTGTATTTTCTTTGTTTCTATTCATTGATCTCTGCTCTGATTTTTGTTATTTCTTCTTGCCTCAGCATTTAGGATTAATTTGCCTTGTCTCAACAAGTACTTTTAGCTAGCTGCAGTGTTAGATCATTCACTTGTGCTCTTTCTGTTTTTTAATGTAGGCACTTAGAGCTATAAATCCTCTCTTAGGACTGCTTTTAAAGTATCCCATAGGTTTTGCTGTGTTGTAATCATTGTCATTCAGTTCCAGGATGTTTTTATTTCTTTCTTTATTTCTTTCCTTGACCCATCATTATTCAGGAGAGTGTTGTTTAGTTCCATGTGTTCTTGTAGGGTTGTAGGGTTATCCTGGTGTTGATATTGAGTTTTATTGCACTGTGGTCTGATAGAATGCATGAGATTATTTCAATCTTTTTTGTATTTTTTTTGAGTTTTTTTTTCTTGTGTCCAGATATGGTCATTTTTGGAGAAATGTTCCAAAATAGGGTGGTGAGTAGAAAGTGATTCTCTGGGGTTTGGGTGAAATATTTAGATATGTCTGTGAGGTCCATTTGGTATATTTTGTACATTCATGTCAGATGTCTCTCTGTTTATTCCTTTGTCTGTTGATCTGTCTAAAGGACTTAGTGGTGGTATTGAAGTTCCCTACTATTAGTTGTGCTAGGGTTTTTGAGCCTTTGATGTCCTGAAGAACCTATTTCACAGTTTAGTGCACCAGTGTTTGGTGTGTATATATTCATGATTGTGAAATCTTCATGTCAATTTTTCCTTTAATAAATGTAATAGCCCTCTTTGTCTTTTAATTTCTTTTGCTTTGAAGTCTATTTTGTCTGATATAAGAATAGCAACACCTGCTTTCTTTTTGGTACCATTTGCTTATAAGATTTCTTCTACCATCCCTTCACTAATTGGTGCCTATCTTGAAATGAGAGATGGGTTTCTTGTAGACAGCATATAGATGGATTTGTTTCCCAATCCATTCTCCCAGTTATGCCTTTTGATTGGGGAGTTCAGCATTAATATTTAAGGTTATAATTGAAAGGTGGATGTTGCTTCTCTTTCACCTTATTATCCATTTGGACTTTAGTCTCTGATTCTACTCCTATGGTTATGTTTTATTAGTTTTGTTTCTTCTTGTGCTTTTCCTTGCTTATTTGTTTTTTTCTATTATCTTGTTTCGATTTTTTCTCAGTTTGAGAGTCTCCCTCGCCTTTGAATTGTTCAAGTTTTCGGGAGTTGGTTTTCCGGACATGATCTATCATCTGTTTATAATCAGGAAGATTCTCTCCCCTCAACGTAATCGACATTTTTGCTGGGTAAACTATTCGGGGTTGGCATCCATAGTCCTTTAACACTGGGAATGCTTTGCTCCATGCTTCTTCCTTTCAATGGTTTGTGCTGAGAAGTCAGTTGTAATTCTGATGGGTTTCCCTTTGTATATGACTTGTTTTTTCTTTTGTGGCCTTCAGAATTTTTTTTTTTTTTTTTTTTTTTTTTTTTTTTTTTAACTCTGATATGGCGTGGGTTTCTTTTCTGATCTTGTCTATTTGGAGTCCTATGTGCTTCTTGTATTTGAATGGTTTTTGTTTATTTTTGTTTGGGGAAATTTTCATCTTTATTCTGTTGAAGATCTGATCAATACTATTCTCTTGAGACTCTTCTCCTTCCTCTATTCCTATGATGCGAGGTTTGATCTTTTCATAGTGTCCCATATTCCTGGTTTTTCCACTTTTGTGTATTTTTAATTTTTCATATTCTTTATTTGAACTTTTTAGTTGCTCTGTGTTATCTTCCAGATCTGACATTCTTTGTTCTGCTTCCTCCATTCTATTTCTGAGGCTTTTTCCTTTCCTTTCTTCTTGATTGGAAGAGTGTTCTATTTCCTTTTTTAATTTCATCCTGTGATTTCTTTAATATATCCATTTCCTTTTTGAGTTCTCAATTTCTCTTGGTGCTCCTTACTTCATTGGTTGGCTTCCTTTTTCAGTGTTTCTCTACTCCCTTAAGGTGTTTTTTTTCTCTCTTCTAGTCTTTCTTTCTGGATTTGTCAATCCCTCTTTAGTTCTTTTCAAAGTTTGTCATTGTATCTCCCTCAGGTCCTTTTTGAGTTTTTTCATTCTCTCTCATTAGTTTCTGAATTCTTCTTTATTTCTTTAATTTCTAATTTCTCTGCATAGGTCTGAATTATTCCTCTAAGTGTTCTGTGGTCCCTCCAGTTCCCATTGTAGCTATCTTCTACAGGGTTGGTAGAGCTTGGTGTGGAATTATCCAGCACCTTTCCCATGTTTTTCCCTTCATCGGTCCCTGGCAGTGGGTTTCCCTTTTGTGATTCAAATCACAAATGCCTTTTCATTTTTGAAGTGATGATGGTTTGGCTTGCCTCCTTCCGATGCTTATTTTTTTATATTTTTTTTTTATTTTTTTTTTTTTTTTTTTTTTTTTTTTTTTTTCACTTTTTGTTTATGTATTGGATATTAGAAGTCTAAGTCCACTCTTCCTTTCCTGTTCTGAGGGTTATCCAAAAAATCCACTTGCATACTCTCTTCTCAATGCCAGTTGTTGGGGGTGGATGCCTGAATTAACTCACACCCTGGTACCTGTTTGGAGCAGCACCAGGCTGCTCCAGATGATCTTAGCAAGTCGGGAACCTGAACCCCCAACACACGACCTCACTATGGCACCCGAGCCAGACCCAGACCCAGAGCCGCTTCCGGCTGCAAGGAGGAAGCGCAACCCGGCCAGGCCGCCACACCCTGCAAGAGCTTAGGGCTCAGATCTAGGCCCTCTGGCCACCAGCCCCTCTGCCACAAACCAGCGAATCATTTGTCCAGCACCCTGAGAGTCAATCTGTTCTAAGTTTTACCTGTCTGGAGCAGCACTGGGCTGCTCCACGTGATCCTAGCACGTCCAGAACCTGAGCCTCCAACACACAATGTCACTATGGCACCCGAGCCAGACCCAGACCCCAACACTCTTAATTATAATTATCATTGGAATGATTTAATCATTTTTGCTAGAGCAGATATACGACTCATCAAGTTACCCTATTATTACCTATTCCCAACTTTTAAAAATATTTTTTCTTTTTAATTTTTCAGGAAAACAGAAACAATACAAAATAACAATAACAAAACAAAGCAACAAGAACAAAAAAAGAGAGGATTTCCATTTCTTCTTCTGGTGAAATAAAGAATCAATCTGCGGGGCTTGGTATGTACTTCTCTTTTTTCCCTTCTCTCTTTCTTTTTCTTCCTACTTTTCCTTTTCTTCCTACTTTTTCTTTCAGGGCTACCAGAAGGATATCTGTTTACTGGCTGGTCCAGGAAGTCTTGTGTTCTCAGATGAGAAAAAGTCTGTTTAATTTAGGGGGGGGTCTCATCCCTAAACTGCCTAATCAATTTCTAGCTCCTGTTTAGTTATGTTACCCTCTGAAAAGGGTCACCCCAATCACCAGAAGAGAATCTGGACACTGACCACTGTGACTTCTTCCATACTGAAAAGTGATTTTGGGTGTGGCAACTGAGGTATCCCCCCAATCAGAGCTTCAATCTAAAAGAACCCCAACCATAACTATAGAGGGGAAAAAAATCCTTGACTGGTGCCTGTGAAAGCAAAATGAAGGCAGGAGTAGTTAGGTATGTGGTCTGGGCACAGGACCAGGAGAAACAAGAACAGGGTGAATTCCAATGTCCAGTTTAAAAGTCCATTAGAGTTTCTTGTCCAGGGGTTTCAAAGTGTCCATTTATTAGGTTTCTCCTTCTGTTCATTTGCCACCCTGAATGCCCCTGATCTTGTCTGTGTTTAGTTTCTTAAGGAGCCTAGAGAGTGATTCACTAAAGGGGTAAAGCAGTAGGCTGTAATTAATAGTTATTACTGTTGCTCATTAAATATTTACTTTGAATCTACAAGTTGTTTCATTGAGTTCTCAACCTAAAAAGGAGAAGTTCTTGTCATCCCCAGTTTATAGAATTACTAATGCCAGAGAGCTGATATAACTGGCCCAAGGTCATGCAGTAAGTGGCAGAGGCTCAAATCTTGTCAGTCTGACTTCTAGTCTGTCTCTCAACCTCCCTGCCTGGAAGCAGCCCCACTCTCTCTAATGAGTGTTCAGGGAGAGGACTAAGGGTGAAACCTGTTAGGTTTAATGGACATATGGTTAGAAAGGGTTAGTGAACAAAAATAACCAGCCTTAGTAGCATGTTCCTAGTATCCTAGTACTTGGAGGCAGATGATGATTGCCAGTTCAAGTCCAGCTTGGGTCACATGGAGAGTCCAAGACCAGCCTATACTATACAGTGGAGCTCTTCCTCAAACAGAGCATCTAACTTCCAGCTAACTTCACTGCTAGACAGTAATCTGGATCTTGTGGTCTGGAAAATTAAGGAAATGGAAGGCAGATTTTCCCTAAATAAAATAACTCTTCACTATTGTAAAGATATTTTGACAAATTTGGGATGGCTAGGCCCAAAAAGGTTTCCCAGAGTCAGTCCACCCCATTGTCCTACAAATAGCTCACATTTATGGAAAGGGACCCAGACTGAAAAAGAAGCCTGGGTATTAATGACTATATAGATATATTCATCCTGACCCAGTCTATTTCTAAATTATCAATTCTTTCTAAAGCAGCTTCTATTTGAAAGCATTATCAGATCAATATAGCTGAAAGAGTGTGGTCACTGAAGGCTGGAACCCTGGCTTTATGTCTGTATCCACCTCAGGAGACTGGCAGCCATGAGCCCTGAGTGTCCACATCTCCCCACAGTTTGTATGAGGGGCCAGAACCCTGCAGACCTTAAAACAATGGTACTTATTAACCATGAAGGGATGTTTTTCCACGTTCTCCCTTTTCAACATATGTCTCTAGGGAACTTCTGTGAATATTATCTTAACCGTTAGATATTGATAAAACAAGAGATAAGATTAGGAAATTCTCAAGAAAAGAAAATATTTTTAAAAAGCTACTCATATGTTTAAGACTCTAAACTTGAATCCAATGAAAAGTGTTTTTCTTTTGATTATAAGAGAAACCTCACAAAGTATGTTCTGTTCTTGACCAAAAGTCCACACTTAACAAAAGGAGTCATGAAGGTGGAGGGAAAAGGGTGAACTAGAAATACAATTATATAATAGAGAGGTTTTTGTTCTTGGTTTTGTTTTGTTTTCTGGGGACCAAGGCAGTTAGAAAATACACTCTTCTTGTGGTACCAGGAATCAGTATTTATTTGTATATAACAACCAGATAGAGTTCAGAGGCAAGAGCTTCAGGCTTTTGGTACTGGTACTGGTACTGGGAGGAGACAGTGAGGTGGAGCTCTGGTAACCAAGAACTGCAGATAGCCCCTTCCCATCTGCCACACTCACTTTAGGGGTACACTGTTCAAATGTCCAGTAAACAACCAACCTGGAAGATTGAATTAAATTTGCAGCATAGTCTTAATGGATCAAAAGAAAAAGCAAATCAATGTTTAAAATCAAATGAGAATTTATCCATTCTGTTTTCAGTATAATAGTCTATAAAATAATAAGCCAACTCCCAGTGGCCTCTGAAAATGAGGAAAAGACAGGCAGAAGTGTTCAAATGAGAGAGGAACTTATTTGTGATCATTTGGAGTTTCCACGTAAAACAAACTTGGCCCCAAATAACCTAGGGTGCGGGAGTGATGGTGTGCGCCTTTAATCCTAGCACTCGGGAGGCAGAGGCAGGCGGATCTTTGTGACTTCAAGGCCAGCCTGGTCTACAGAGTGAGTTCCAGGACAGCTGGGGCTACAGGGAGACTCTGTCTCGAAAAGACCAAAAAATAAATAAATAAATAAAATAAAAGGTCCTATCATTGCAACTGTGATTTGGAAGTACCATATTTCAGAAATGACCAAGGTCTTGAGATAGCTGCATTCAGTGAGTTCTAATGTTTTTAACTTGCTGCCATATTTGAAATTTCCATAAACTTTTCCTACATGTTTTATCAGATTAAAATACTAAGGACTCTTTTTCTAAAAACTGTTGCTGTTAAGTGGTTTATTTCTCCAACGATACTCATTAAATCCCAAAGTAGAAAAAAAATCATTTTGATATCAAAGTATTGTGATATCTGTATGTGTTAATGTTAACATACATATTCCTGAGATAAACAAAATTTGTGTCCTTCTGGTGATTTCAGACAGAACCGAGGGAAAGAAGGCAGAGAGGAAGCTCCTGAATTCCTGTTTGCCATGGACATTTTGAATGACATAGAAACATCTTCCTGAGCAATAGACATTTAAGTCTTGGTGATTTTGTGAATGGAATATCTTATTTGGTGTGTTTCACTGATATATTTAATGTTCTTTGTGATCATATTTGTTACAATGATTGGTTTGAAAAAAATGCAAGAGATATGGGTTACTTTTAAATAAAAGGAGAAGGAGGAAGGCCACCAGTAACAGACTGACTTTCTCTAGTATCTGAATAGAAAGAACAGAGGGAAGGAGTCAATATTATCTTTGTGAGATTCATCCTGTTCTTGTCTGTAGTTTAATTTTTATTACTGTGCACCATTCCTTTTTTTTTGACTGTACCCTCATTTATCTATGTTCTTCTGGGTACTTGGGTTGTCCCTGAAGACATCATGAAGAGTGATTGGATGTGTGCTCTTCTGCAGCAACCAAAGTGGTTCTTTTTAAAATTATGTATTTATTTTTATTCTCTGTGTATGAGTGTTTTGCCTGCATGTGCATAAGTTCATCACATACATGTAGTGCCAACAGAGGCCAGAAGAGGGCATTGGATCCCCTGGAACTGGAGTTATAGATAGTTGTTAACCACCAGGTGAGTGCTGGGAACCAAACCCACTTCCTCTCAAAGGAGCAGCCAGCACTCTTAACCCCTGAGCCATCTCTCCAGCCCCAGCCAAGGGGTTCTGAAAGGACTGTGATACTGAGGAGTGTGTGGGGTGGCAGGAGTTGTAATCATATTTAGATATTCAAGCATCATTTTCTAAGTGATATTTCTTTTTCATATGTGTAATAAAAATAATAATAAAAAAAAAAATAAAAAATAAATAGAAAAATAATAAATTAAAAAATAAACTTATTTTCCAATGTATTTTCTTCTAATTTAACTGATACTATCAATCTGATTAGAAACGTTTACAGGCATGTGTTTATTTGATCAAAGCATAATTGAATTTGTGATTTATTTCCCCATAACTTTCACTTACTTACCTGTGATTACCTTTCTGTGTGTGTGGTATATATATGGGGCATCCCTAATCTGAAACACTCAAATTAGCAGTAGAAACTTTCAGCATGACCCCATAACTGGAAAATTCTATGCCTAATCCTGCTAGAACTGGTGGCTGTAAAAAGACAGGCACACTAAAAACACTGTGTTTATAAGGGTTGTAGGATGAAATGCAAATGAACTTTGTTAGAGCCCACACACAATGTATGTTATGCTTATGAAAAGATTCAACATCTGAAAACAATTGGAAATCAGAGACATTCTGGTTCCAATCACTCAACCTGCACAAATACAAGAGGGCATTGCATTGTTGGAGAGTGTAGCAGTCATATTTATAGCTTGGTTTTTGTTTTCTATAAATCCACTCCCCCATTTTCCTCTTTGTAAAAAGTGAGGCAAGGGCTGGAGAGATGGCTCAACCGTTAAGAGCACTGACTGATCTTGTAGAGGACCCAGGTTCGATTCCCAGCATGCACATGGCAGCCAGAACCATCAATAAAGATTTGCATTTTAATGTTATGACTGATATTAACTTGATGATATTACTGGTTTATTCTAAAAGGCAACAAGACATAGGATAAAATAATATGGTGTGTGTTTAGTTATTTATGGTTTGTAAATAATGTTCACATAAATTGAAGTTAGAATTTCCTTTTCTGGAAGATTCACACTATTGAGTCATAAAATACTGATGTTTTAACATTGTTGTTATTGAAAATATTGGCTGTCTGGGCCACTTTTCTGTTGCTGTAATAGAACCACCATGATCAAGGGAACTTATAAAAAGAAGAGTTTATCTGAGTTTACTATTGAGGGTTCCAGGGGAATAAGAGTCCATCATGGTGGGGAGGCATGGTGGCAGGAGGCACCTGAGCAAGAGCAAAAAGCATAGCTTCACATCTTCAAGCACACACAGAAGGCAGAGAGAGTGGTTGGAGACTGGCAAGGCTTTGTGAACTCTCTAAACCCACTCCCAGTGCTTCCTCAAGCATGGCCACACCTTCGAAGATCTCCCAAAACAGCACCAAGTGAGGACAAAATGTCCACATTCTTGGAACCTATGGGAGACATTCTCATTCAAACCACCACATTGACTAAAACTTGTAGGTAAAATTATGAGTGAAATTGATCTTTTAAGGATTATACCTATGGAAATTTTATATTATTCTATGGTGTGTGTTCATGTGTATATGTGTGTACATTATGTGTGTGGTGAATATATATATATATATATATATATATATATATATTTCTATATTTATTCATGGGGGCTAGTTCTCAGCTAGCACCCTCAGGGCACCATGTGGATGGGAGTCAGGGGGTTCTCTGATCCTGCTCTCAAAGAGGAGCAAATAATGTGGCCTGGGTGCATGATGCTGGGTGGGGGCAACGGTGTGCAGTGGTGTGGAGTTGGGGGGCCTGTGATTGGCTCTGGGAACTGATGTCATTTGGTTTATAAAAGCAGGCTGTAGCAAGTAATATATCAAATTCCCATTAACATCACTATGGAATTCCCGGCTGTCTTTTTTTTTAATTTTTTTGTGCGCATACAGGCCAAAGGAGGCCTGTATTTCGTTTGGGTGGCCAGTGGGTTGGAAAGAGGTCCCAGTTCAGACCACCAATCTTGATAGCTTGTGTTGTGAGTGAACATAGGCTGAAGATAGGCCAATAGCCATCAGCCTGAAAATCCTGTCCAGGGTTCAGCAGTCTTTAGGCAGGTGGGAAGTCACAAGCAAGAGTGGGAAATGTGTCTCATTGTCCCAGGCTAAGGGCCTGAGTTGGAAGTACCACCCAGGCCAGGCTATGGGAAGAAGCTGGTTGGTCTCTGTGCCAAGAGGCCAGCTCCCTATATATATGTGTGTGTGTGTGTGTGTGTGTGTGTGTGTGTGTGTGTGTGTGTGTGTGTTTGTGTGTGTGTGTGTGTGTGTGTGTAGTAACCACACTCATGCATATGTGTGTAGAGGCGAGAGGGGTACTTCTGGTGTTTCCCTGTAACTACATTTCTGCCAAAAATGCTCTTGTCTCTGCCTTCCCACTGTTGGTCTCAAAGGCATGCACCTTTGAGTGCTATCTGGGTGCTGGGGATTCTAAATCAGATCCTGATACTTACATAGTAAGCACTTTACTCAGAGAGCCATTTCCTCGGCCCCTCTCACTCTATTTTTCTTTCCTTATTTTTGTCTTTTTGAGACAGGGTCTCCCTGTATCCTTCACTGGCCTAACTCACTATGTAGACCAGCCTGGCCTTGATCTCACAGAGGTCTGCCTACCTCTGCCTTTCGAGTGCTGGGATCAAAGGCATGTGCCACCATGCTCAGCCTCATTCTATTTTTAACACAGCAAGCTTAGTGTCCCAGAAGCATGATCTTTACATGTAATATAATAGCAGTCTAGACTTGTTTTAATATATAAAACATATATATTATATAAATTATATTCCAGTTTGTAGGTAGTTTTTCTTAACCTTGGAAATTAAATAAGAGATAAATATGTAAGAGTTGGGAATAGAAATACTTAAGGGAGATTCTTTGAGGAAAACAAAAGTTACAAGAAAAGGGAAATAGGATGAAACTTGTTAAATGTTCACTGAATATTAGTTACCTTGGTTTTACAATAATTTAGAGACAAGTGTGTGTTATCCATGTTTAACCAATGAAGAAACTGACTCTTTAAGGACTTGTACCATCTTGAGGCCATAAGTAGGATGTGCTAAAACTAAGTCTTGCTCCACATGAAATATCATCTCTCCTTTAAAGGTAAATGAAAGTGCATTAGTATGATAAGGTAGTTAAAAGCAAATCTGTGAAGTGCAACATTTTTTTAACATGTATATTTTGCTCCGGTCTCTGTTGCCACATGTATCCTTGGCTACTTTATTTTCTCATTTCCTATTTTTAAATATTAAGAGGTAAGATTAAATTTACCTTTGTTCATGTCCAACTTGACAGCACATCCCCTCCCCTTGTTTTCTTAGTTCCTGCATTTTCTGGCAGTCAATATTAAAATGTAACTGTTGGACTGTTTTTTAAAAGCTTTGAAAAACAAATGCCTCGCTGTCCTTTAGACCCTGTGATTTTAGATTAGATGCACATGCTTAACGAAATGGTGATTTCTCCCAAGGGATGACTGTCTTCTCAGACTTGGCCCAGTCTTGAATACAAGGTTTCATAAGGGTCTTAATGAAGTGTGAAAGGAACTGGACCTTTGAGACATCTGTACCAACTGACTCTTACCTAACCTTTACAAAATGTTGGATATTTAACCATGAAACAAACAGAGTCAAACAAAGCATGAATGAAAAAGGCTAGAACAGAAAGTCAGACTTTTTCTTAACAGACTTCTGTGTGTAAGGGTTTCTTCTGCATCCAAGGGCACCTTCTGCATAGAAGGACTTCTTGTACATCCAAGGGTTCCTTCTGCAGACAAGGGCCCACTCCTGTAAATGTGATGTGTTTCTCCTCAGCCCCCTCTAACTGGAGTTCTCATCTTCCTGACAGCTGAGTATAGCCACTATTTTGTTGAAGCAATTGTCTCTTGTTCCTGGATCATCCACACCAGGGAATGATGTATCAGAAACTAGATTGCATGGATATGACTCTTGTCTTTCCAGAGGACTAAGAGCCTGTGTTCCAAATTTACTGAAAGGATGAAATGAGACAGCAGCTTAGCACAGTGACTGCATTAAGGCAAACTCATTTGTTTCTAGATTGTTATCCTCAGGGGGGAAGAGAAGACCTGGGTCTCCCAGCAAGCCTCAGTACCCCTGCTTAGCTACCCTAACCCTTTCATCAGGACAACCTCCCAAGAATAAGATTACTTCCACCACCTATATTTCAGCTGGAGGCATAGAACTAAACTGCTTGACTCTGTCTTTTGTTCACTATTTCTACTCCTATCAATTCCAAGCTAGTGTCAACGATGTGTTTTAAGAGAAGAAATGATGCCTGGAAAACATCATTTATCAGCAAGTAACAAGAATAGAAGCATGTAAACACTGCTGTCTTGTGGTTGTGAACACATCATTTTCCTTCACTCTTCATATATATGCCAGATATGGTTTTGGCCACCAGGTCAGACATCTCTCTCACATACATGAATTCATACTCTAGTGGGGCAGACAAATGAATGTCCACTAAAGTAGCTATGAAGATTCAGGAAGAGCATGCCAAAGTGTGAGGAAGATGTGGGGATGATCCAAGGACCAGCAGCAGCAACATCTGGGAGCTTTTAGACACCCATAATCCTAGAGCCTCTAGAATCTCCTGAATCCTGAACCTGCATAATATGTAGAACCACATGCATGCTGGGAAGCATGAGGACTAAATGTTACTCTGTCTACTGGACAGCTATGCTACCTTTGAACAGCTTAATTGCTCTGGGTCTCATTCTTCACCCATGTTAGGACAAAGAAGAAATGAAAGAGAGAAAGAAAGGAAAGAAAGAAAGAAAGAGAAAGAAAGGAAAGAAAAGGCCGGGCGTGGTGGCACACGCCTTTAATCCTAGCACTTGGGAGGCAGAGGCAGGCGGATCTTTGTGAGTTCAAGGCCAGCCTGGTCTACAGAGTGAGTTCCAGGACAGCTGGGGCTACAGGGAGACCCTGTCTCGAAAAGCCAAAAAAAAAAAAAAAAAAAGAAAGGAAAGAAAGAAAGAAGAAAGATGAAGGAAGAAAGAGAAAGAAAAGAGATTGGAAAGAAAGGAAGGGAAGGAGAAAAGAAATGGAGTCATTAATGACACCCACTTAGTGGGTGTCATCATATAGAAATGCCATGGGTATTAAATGAACTAGGCTGAAGCTTGCGTGAAAATGCCTATCAGAATACAGTTGCATAAGATAAGTGTAGCTCTTGAGGTAAGCAACCTTCAGCTTCCTTTGTTGGGACTGGAAAAGGATTCTTCATGAATTATATCAATATTTGCAGCATTGATGTTTGTGTGCAATCCAGACTGGTAAACATGCTTTTCCTGCTATAGATTTCTGTGGCATATCATAGAACTTACTGTCCACCCAAGTAGCTATAATTGACCCTCTGACTGAAGCAGATGCTGTTTGCTGACTTGCCACCAGTAAATATGAATTACCTGGCTGTGACTAAGCACAGCTTGCTCCATGCTATTCATTTCATAATCTCTTGGTATTGATTCAAGTGGCTTTGTATGCTTCCCAGTTCTGTGGTCTCTGGAAGACATTGTCTTGAATTTGAGAAGTTTAGAAATAGGCCAGCCAGAAGCTTTGTGAATTATAAATACAGTTGTCTAGAACTGGAGTGTACTGTGCTGTGTGTTCTGCTTACTTTATGAAATTTAATCTATACTCACAGTCAATGAAGAATTTCTATTTCATAAGTGAGAAAATTCATATCCAAAGGAATTAAGCAAAAAGCCCAAATTCACACAGAACATCATGAGAAACTAAGATCTTCCTGAGAGCTTCATTCCTCACCATTAATGAAGACCACAGCTCTAGACTCCCTACCCTGTTCCTAACCATTAACCAAGACCCCAGCTCCAGAGGACCTGCCCTAGAATCCTATCCCAGCTTTAAACGACCTGTGCTGAGAGCCCTGTTGTCAACCATTCAGTTACTCTGCCTCCCATCAAGCTAAAGAAGTTCATTAACTCACTGTTTCCTCATCTGGAAGGCAAGAAGCATCTCAATTCCCAACTCAAGGATTCGGTGATTCCATGCAATGAATTGTGAAAACCTGCCATGCACTAACTCCTCCCTGTTTCACAGATCACAGTCTTCTGAAGCTCAGGCTCAGTCAATCCATGACAAAATAGTATGTGTATTTTCCAGCCATCAAGCTTGATTGCCTGTTTTAGGCAATAGGAAGAAAGGAACTTTAGTTCTGCATTTAATATATAAATAAAAGAATCTATAGAAACAACTAAAAAAAGATAATTCTGCTGGATGTGGTGGCGCATGCCTTTAATCCCAGCACTTGGGAGACAGATGCAGGTGGATCTCTAGGAGTTCAAGGCTAGCCTGGTCTACATAGTGAGTTCCAGGCCAGCTGGGACTGAAGAGAGACCCTGTCTCAAAAAGACCACCCCCCCATATTTCTTCTTTTAAAGAATCTATAAAATCAACTTTATTCATAGATGCATACAATGTATTTTCATCATATTCACCCCTCCTTCCTCTTCCTAAGTGCTCCCAGGTCCACTCCCCATTCCCTACCTCCCCCAGTCTTTTTTAAAAATAGCCCACACATTCCAATTTGTGCTGCCCATACACTCATGGGTGTGGGGACATCCACTGGAGCATGATGGACCTACCCAGGGCCACACCCTTAAAGAAAATGAACTTTTGAGCCCGGCGTGGTGGGACACTCCTTTAATCCTAGCACTTGGGAGGCAGAGGCAGGAGGATCTTTGTGAGTTCAAGGCCAGCCTGGTCTACAGAGCAAGTTCCAGGACAGCTGGGGCTACAGGGAGATCCTGTCTCGAAACGACCAAAAACAAAAAAAAAAAAAAGAAAAGAAAATGAACTTTCTATTGTATAGCAATTTCCTCCAAATCTAAACAACTTCTTCCAGGAGGGAGATGGAGGGTCTTAATGCTTGGTAAGCAAACAAATGGGCATATGTCTGGTAAAGTGGAAACTTGGAAGATCCTCCAAAGCCTCTCCCTGGCTTTACAAAAGGAATGAACAACTGCTCAGGAAGGAGACTGTTGGACCTCTTGAACTGCCTGTAAGTTATGCAGAGGGGTCTGGGTGTTGTATGTAGGTAGAGGCAGGCTACCTGTGGCTGCATTGTCTTAAGTTGCCTTCCTGTCATTCACACCTGCCCCTACCTCTAGGTGAGAATGGCTTGTATCAACTTGTGACACACCTTGTGATACAGAACTGGTGATATTTACAGAGCATGATGCAGGGAGTCTGGGAGTGGGCCCTGAGAGATGACATCATTCTGTCTATATAAAGGATGGTCTGTGTACAATAAATTGAATCTCCATTACCACTTGAAGAGGTTCTCAGCATCGTTATTTCTATGCGTGTATAAGTTTAAGCCCATCAGGCTTGTGTTTGAATGTTGAGTGCTAGCAGAATTGGTTGGAAAAAAAAAATCTTTCTGTTGGACTACCAACCTGGGAAGAGAGTATCAAGTTGCCCATGGGGTTTTGACTAGAAAAAAAGGCTGCAGGAGACCACAGTCTAAGGTTTCTGTCTTGGGGTCTTGCTGGTCCCCGGCAGGTGAAATTAATGCAGCCATAACTGAGTGGTGGTTGATCCCCCAAGGCCAAGGGTCTGTGCAAGCAAATGTTTCTACAGCCAGCTGGCATTCTATGCTTTGTGTCGTCTCCCACAGGAAGTGGTGGCTTCTCCTCCTTTCTTTCCCTTTTTCCCCTAAGCAGGACCTGCCTGTATTTATCATAGAAGGTGAGCCCTAACAACATCCAGGGATGCAGTTTTTGTGATACTGTTGTCTTTTAATCATCCCTGCTCCTGTGAGTAATCCCTCAGCTACACTATCAGTCAGCCCCAATAAAAACCCACCAGGCTGGATTGTGATGCAGTTATTTACTTTGATGTGCTGTAGGCTCTCTTTCTTGGGTAAATAGACATGTATGTTGTGTCTCTGCAGGATAAGTTTGTCACACAAGACTCTCCCTCTCTTAGAAACCATCAACCTGTCAACAGCTTCTCAGTTTGAGATTGGGGGTTGAGCCCCTACCCTTTCCATGCTGGAATGTTGACTGGCTTGAGTTTATGCAGACAACCCTTGCTACTGTGAGTTCATGAGTGCAGACGTACTGTCATGTGTCTAAAAGCCCTGGTTTGCTCTAGTCCTCCATGACATCTGACTCTTACAATCTTTCTGCCCGCACTCTCAAGATTTTCCCTGAGCCTTGGGGAGGGAGTGATATAGATGCCCCATTTTCGGGTGAATACTCCAAAGCCACATTCTATGTAGTTTGATCAGTTTTGAGTTTCTACATTAACCACCATCCACTGTACAAAGAAACTTCTCTGATTAGGACTGAGAAGTGCACCAATCAATGGGTATAGAGATATGAATTTAGAAGGCATCTTGATGTTATGTCCAGTTAGCAAAATAATAGTAAGTTCACCCCTGGGGCCTATAAGCTCCTCAATAGGTCCTAGGCCAGATTAACAGTGCCAGCCATGTGTTTCCTCCTGTGAAGTGGGCCTTAAATATAATCAGAAAGTGTTGGTTACCCCCATACATTCATGCTACTACTACACCCTTGGGCATATCTTGCCTTATCAGTTGTCGTAGATCACAGGGTTCATGGTTGAGTAAAATTTTTCATGATTTCTCCTTCTCCAGAGGCCTACATAGAACCTTCTTGTGCCAGTAGGGAGGAAGACTCCTAGTCAGTACCAACTTCATTTATCCATACTTTGTGACCCAAATATGTGGTGTCTTCAGCAACACGGTCTTACCATCAAGGCCTAACAAGAGTAATGGCAGCATCCCATATTGTTTTGTGAATCTCCAAGGACACTCCTAACCAACAAGTTGAGGAGAGGTATCCCACACCTCACACTAGGCTTTTTATTTGGCAACCTATATGGCTCCTGAGAGGGGAAGAGTGTTTTTTCCCTGTGTAGGGTAACTCTAATTAAACTCAGACAATAGGTGATATATGGTAGATGGGTGATAGATAGATAGATGATAGATAGATAGATAGATAGATAGATAGATGATAGATAAGATAGATGCTAGATGATTGATAGATAGGATATATAGATGAACCTTTTTAAACAGATTTCCATATGGCTTTTCCCAACAACCTTAGTGTTAGTTATCCCTCTCCCCACCCCTTCCCCCTTCCTTCCCATCCCTCTCCCTACTTACATCTTTCTATTATTTCCCCTTTCTTTTCATATCCCTTTTGCTCTACTACCTCCCCTCCCTTAACAGAATTTTTTTCAGAAAATTATTTTTTACATGAAAATTTAAACACTCTTCACTAAAGAAGTCTCAAATACTATTCTGAGAAATTTGTTTACAAGGATTTCATAAGTGAGACCCTTATATACATGCTACTTGCTTGGACTTAGGAATATTTCCGGAGTGACCAGTACTCAATTGTAAAGCCCTTAGTGACAAGGACTATAGATGGTGTAATATTTGAGTGTCCACTTGAAGTGTTCTTAAAAGAAATAACCACAGAGCCACTGCAGGAAACATGGATGATCACGAGCCATGGGTATGCTTAGGATAAACTGTTTCAATCAGTGCTGGACCAGGTTTGAGGGAAGGACTTTGCAATGTAATATTTGTGTGTCTACTTGTGCTCTGGTTATTGTTCTGGGTTATCATATGCATGGCTTTTTGAGGATCTTACCAGGAGCAATCTTACCAACTGGGCAAACTGTGGGCAAGATGCCATGTGGGCCAGCCCAAGACCAACTGAAAGCTCAGATTTATTTATAAACCACAAGAAAGGCCTCAAGCATGGATCTGCCATCTGACTTGGGACTGGGGTAAGGGGCGATTATTGTGAAAGCATGGGAAGTCCTTGGTGACCAAATGGGTTTCCTGTGTGAGCCATTTCATCCAGCCAAAGTGTATAATCCAATGATTATATACCACCAAAACTAATTTGAGAATATTTTTGTCACCCAGAATATTAATTTTGTGCAATAGTACTCATTAGGAGTTTATTCCCATCTCCCCTTGGCCTGACCCTCTCTAGCCCTAGGCAACTGCTAATCCACATTCCCATAAAGTAGCCTTCTTCAGCACATTCTGTATGAATGAAAAAAGTAAAACAAAAACAAATGTCATTTGTAGTCTTTTTCTGCCTGGCTTCTTTTACTTAGAATAGTATTTTCAAAGTTCTTCTGATGTATTGTACATGAGCATTTTCTTCATCCAGAAAGTATTCACTTTGTGGATATACTACAATTTATTTATTTTTTCATAGTCATTGGACACTTGGACTATTTCAGTTTGGGGCTATTGTGAATAAAGCTTCTATGAACATTCCACACAAGGTACATGTTTTCATTTTTCTGGGTTAAATCCTTAGAACTGAAATTATTGGGTTGTATGGAAACCCCACTTTTAACCTTTGTTTTTAAATCCAACCCAGATTAAATAACTGGTATTCTTTTAAGTTATTATTTAACAATATTTAATGATAGATAATTCACTTCTCATCTTTTTTTTTACCACTCAGACTGCATTCTCTCCCTCTACTCTCCTGAAAGACTTCTCATTTTCTAAAACTAGAGTCCTACTCTGAACTTAACAGTGACACAGGTGACAGATAAGAACTACAGTGTTACTTATATAGATTTCTTCTTTCTATTAAACATTCATATATATTATACACTATATATATTTATACATATTATCATAAATCAATGAATAATTAATTTTCAAAAGTATATAATTACAGAATTTTGTGTTAAAATATTCCAAGCCTATAATTATTTTGGAGAAATTTTACCCCATCTTTTTTCATAATTCCTGCATATCTCCCTTAATTTTTATCTGGAAGATTAAAGATAGAAATGTAGTGATACAAATACTAATCCTCACTAAAATTTTCCCTTTTTTAATTTTCTTTTTTTAATTTTTAATTTTTATTATGTGTATGAATGTACCGTCTGCATGTAGGTTTGTGCACCCATGTCGTGCAATGTCATGGAGTCAGAAGAGGGTGTCGATTCCCCTGGAAGTGGAGTTAAAGACGGTTCTCAGCCGCCATGTGGGTGCTGAGGATCGAACCTGGGACCTCTGTAAGAGCAGTTGATGCTCTTAACTGCTAGGCCATCTCTCCAGCCCCCAAATTTTCCTTTTTTTAAAAAATATATTTTTGTTGAGGATTTGATACATGCATACCATCTATGTTGGTCACATTTACCCTTCTTTCTTTTAAGCCCTTCTGGATTGACCATCTTCCAAACTTCATGTCTCTTCCTCCTCTTCTTCCTTTTTCTCCCTCCCTCTTCTCCTCTTTTTCCCCACTGAGCCTACCTTTAACCTTTTGAACTGCTAGACTTTTATAAAGTGGCTGCCCCTCATCTATGCTTTTTATATTTTTTCTCCTGGTCTTTAGGGGAAAAGGAACACTTTTAACCAACTGATAATCTTTAGTGCTTCAAATGTTAGATCATATAATAAAAGATGAAGATTAAAGCATTTGCCTTCCTAATTAGTTGAATTTTAAGACTTTCATCTATTTACTTTAGATCTGTTTTATGATATCCAGAAATCATAGCTAATTATTTTGGTTTCTTATTACCTATTTCATACTGAGAAGTCCTTTACATAAGCATTCCTCACATTTCCTTCAAGTACTTTAGATCAGAGAATGGTAAGCTGTGTTGTCCTGAGATGTTTTTATTTAGATTTCTTTGCCTAATTATTATTCAGTACAGATGTGTAGATGTCTCTTCCTGGTTGAAACATCCTCTCCTGTCTGGAGCAAGGTGGTTTAAAAAGCTCATGAAATTCATGAAATAGTTATAAAAACTCACAAGACACAGGGGATTGCTCCCCAGAATCCAAGCGTTACCACTTATTACCAGGGGAAAGGAGACTTTTTTCAGTGGAGCTGCCTATAAGTCGTGCTGGAAGCTCCAGGGATGCAGACTTCATGAGTCATCACCCATGCTGTGCTGGGATGCCTGAGTCACTCATGCTCCTTCACTCATTGGTTCACCAAGCTGGATGTAGGTGCATTTGTTTCTTCAGTCTATTGTCAGTGAGCTTTCTGGAGTAGATAAACATTTGTTCATGTTTCCCCAGGAAACATGTCTTTGTGAGCTGCTGGTTCTCTCCATTTTCTATTTTAAGAGCCTCGTGTAGAGTTTAAAACAGTATCTTCCAGCCAGTTGAGGTCCAAGAAAGTGGATTTTCAGGTGTGTAAGTACCTAAGCATGCATTTCACAGTGTCTGGCTCCCAGTTTATGATCATCCAGTCTATGGTCACAGCTTTTGATACTAGTACTTATAGTAGTTATAAATCTAGTTTGCTGATTTTGTGTTGTATGTCCAAAGCTTTTGTAGATGGTAATAATATTATTTCAGTATAAGGTACTTTTATTTCAATTTCATAATCAAGTTATATCATTAAATTGTTTTTTTTTTTCAAATTTGGGGCACATGTAAATTGTAGTAACTATAAGTTTTACTTTGATACAATGAAGCAACATGAAGTATTATAACATGTTAATATGTTCTTATATCTTTATTTTATTTAATATATTACTATAATTTATAATATGTATATTTTGAATGCTGTAAGATATTACAATGCTATTACAATTTCATATATCTCCACATTATAAATTATATATAAATGTTATAGGTTGCATATAAAAAGAGGCTTATTTGGTTAGTCCTGTGGTAGAAGAATGTGGCATCCGATTCACTATTTGTGAATTGCTCATTTTCTACAGGCAGACCCTATAGAATTTTGATATTTTGCCTTTGGTGTTCATTAGCTACAAAGTTTTTCTGGTAAACTATACCATTGTGGGCACACTTTGTAAGTCAAACTTCTATAGATTATATCTGTCAGCTTCACAGGACTTTTGTTAGGTATTTCTTTCTTTACCCCATAGTAATGTTCATTTCTTGATTTATTTGATAGCATAGTATAACACAATTGGCTGAAGAAGTTCATGAAAAATAACCTTGACTAGACAAAGAAAAGTTGAACTACCAGTCTTTCCAAGTCTAAGTCAGAGCCCAGCTCTTGTAGTTCCTTAGACCACAGTTGACAGATATAGCGAGCTGTGGGAAATATTGATGAGATGTAGATGGGGGTGATGCCTGAGGAGTGACTCAGATCTACTTGAATCCCAAAGTTTAAGGCTCTGTTGGTCTTTGGACTTTGTTGCTTTTCTGACCTGGTGTGGTGGTTTGAATGAGTGTCCCCCATAGGCTCTAGGTATTCAGACGTTTGTCTCCAGTTGGTGGCGCTGTTTTTAGAGGTCTTAGAAGGTGTGGCCATGCTGGAGGAAGTGTTATTGGGGGCAGGCTTAGTGAGTTTTAACAAGCCTCGTGGTCTACAGTTGCCCTCTCTTGGCTTCCTGTGCTCTTTGCGAGATGTGACCCCCGGTTTGCTGCTCCACATTCAGCCGCCACGCCTCCCGCCACAGTGGACTCTAATTCCCTGGAACCGTCAATCGTAAGCTCAAATAAACTCTTCCTTGGTCATGGTGCTTTATCACAGCAACAGAAAAGTGAATAATACACCTGGTTATCATGGATGCTTGATATTACAGAAACTTCTTGAGTAAATTTCAGCAAGTGATTTTGATGAAACACCTTAAAGGATTTTATGTTCAACATCCATTCCTAGTCATGATCAATTTGTTAGAGTTAGATAGATATAATTGTCCTCTACTATACAGCGTGGGTGGATCAGACTTAAGCTGTAGTGGAGTTCTTTGGTAGCTAGTGAAAACAAATACCTACTGCAGGCTATTGTCAGGCCTAACAAACATCCTTTTTAGTATAATTCACATGCCTTTGCAGTTACAATGTGGGTTACATATTTCCTCTCCCACTTTATAGTTGAAGAGATAGGCATACAGAAGATAGGAACCCCCACGGAGTTTATGCAGTCTTAGCTTCCACATCTGAGCTCTTGTTCTTTACACCTCCCTCGACTTCACTCAACTTCTTGAAATTTTTCTTTCATCTAAAAAAAAAGGCAGATTAACTTCTTCATGGAGTGTGAATAATGTGTATGCTAATGAATTGTGCTCATCCCCAGGGCTCCCTCTAGTTCTAAGTATCTGGTTCAAATTCAGTATTCTCCAAAACACTAACAAAACAAAACCCAAAGGAGCAACCCATTTAAAGCACTTGGGAAGTTGGAGAAGGAGGATAGAAAGTTGCTGGCCAGCTTGGGCTACATAAGGAGACCCTTGTTCAAAGAAAAAGAAAATTAGGACACAAAATATCCTAAGAATTAAAATATTTTTTTCACATAAATTTATTTATTTATTTATTTTTAACAAATCTAGACCCGTGTTCCCGCTCATTCCCCCACCCCGCCAGAGCTCATGCATTCTGCCAAACATGCTTTCCATCTCTTAGTCTTTCTCAATATTTTCCATGGGGAAGTTGACTGTTTTGAGCAGAAGTTCACTGTTTCAGTCAGTTCTTTGATGCAGTCTTTTCTGTTGTTGTTGTTGTTTCCAAAATGCGTTATGCCCAACTGCTTTGGACAAAAGCTCAGGGGGCCCTACACAAGAAATGCTTACAATTGGGTAATTGGCACTAGCATCCACAGATGAGGGATACCATTCATCGTTTGTTTTTCTGGGACTGTGTTACTTCACTCAGCATGATGTCCTCTAGCTCCAGCCATTTTCAGGCAAAGCTGGTGATGTCGTCTTTCTTTACTGCTGCATAGAACTCCATTGTGTAGATGTACCACATTTTCTCTATCCACTCGTCAGTTGAGGGGCATTTAGGTTGGTTCCAGCTCCTTGCTATTGTGAAGAGAGCTGCAATAAACATGGCCGTGCATGTATCTCTGTGGTGGCGTAAGTCTTGAGGGTACATGCCCAGGAGTGGTATGGCTGGGTCGGGTGGCAAGTTCATTCCAAGTCTTCCAAGGGTTCTCCACACTTCTTTCCATAGTGGCTGTACGAGTTTACATTCCCACCAGCAGTGGATGAGTGTTCCCCTTTCCCCACAACCTCTCCAGCACTTGGTATCATTTGTTTTCTTGATCCTAGCCAGTCTTATTGGAGTAAGATGATATCTTAAAGTGGTTTTCATTTGCATTTCCTTAATGATTAGTGATGTTGAGCAGTTCTTGAGGTGTTTCTCAGGCATCTCTAATTCCTCGCTTGTGAAGTCTCTGTTCAGTTCTTTGCTCCATCTATTGAGCGGGTCATTCGTTTTCTTTCTTCTTTGTTTTTTGAGTAGTTTATATATTCTGGAAATCAATGCTTTATCAGATGTATCTGCAGTGAAGGTTTCCTCCCACTCTGTGGGATTTCTCGTCACTTCCTTGATTGTTTCTTTTGATGTACAGAAGCTTTTGAGTTTAATAAGGTCCCATTTGTCAATTGTCGACCTTAATTCTTGTGCAGCTGCTGTCTGATTTAGGAAGTCTTTTCCTACGCCTATGTCTTGTAGTCTGCTGCCAACTTTTTCTTCTATCACCTTCAGAGTTTGGGGTTTCACGTTGAGGTCTTTAATCCATCTGGAGTTGACTTTTGTACAGGGTGAGAGGTAGGGGTTTAATTTCATTCTTCTACAAGTGGTGATCCAGTTTTGCCAACACCACTTGCTGAAGATGCTGTCTTTTCTCCATTGTGGTTTCTTGGCCCCCTTGTCAAATATGAGATGGCTGAAATTGTATGTGCTCAGATTTGGATCTTCGGTTTTGTTCCATTGGTCAACAGGTCTGTTTTTGTGCCAGTACCAGGCTGTTTTTATGACTATAGCCCTGTAGAATAGTTTAAAATCTGGTATAGAGATCCCTCCTGTGTAGCTCTTCTCACCCAGGGTTGATTTGGCTATTCGGGGTCTTTTGTTTTTCCAAATGAATTTAAGAACTTTTGTTTCCAAGCCTGTGAAGAAACTCTTGGGGATTTTGATTGGGATTGCATTAAATCTATACAAGAGTTTTGGTAAAATGGACATTTTTACAATGTTAATTTTCCCAATCCATGAGCATGGGAGGTTTTTCCATCTTCTGAGGTCTTCTTCAATTTCTTTCTTTAAGGGTTTAAAATTTTTGTTGTAGAGGTCTTTGGTGTCTTTGGTTAGGTTTGTTCCTAGGTATCTTATTGTTTTTGAGGCTATTGTGAGTGGGAAGGTCTCTTTGAATTCTTTCTCCAGTTGCTTGTTCTTGGTGTAAAGAAAGGCCATTGATTTTTTAAGGTTAATTTTGTATCCTGCCACTTTGCTGAAGCTGTTAATCGTTTCTAGGAGTTTTCTGGTGGAGTTTTTAGCATCCCTTAAGTAAACAATCATATCATCAGCAAATAGGGATAGTTTGACTTCCTCTTTTCCAATTAGTACTCCTTTAACATCCTTTTCTTGCCTTATTGCTCTAGCAAGTGTTTCAAGCACTATATTGAAGAGGAGTGGTGATAGGGGGCAGCCTTGCCGAGTTCCTACCTTTAAAGGGAATGTTTCTGTCATTTCCCCATTTAGGATGATATTGGCTGTGGGTTTCCTGTATATGGCTTTGATTACATTGAGGAATGATCCCTCCAATCCAAGAATTAAAATATTAAGAAGCAGCTCTCTGTTATTCCAAGGGTGGCTGGAGTATCAAGTCTAATGAAACAAAACAAAACAAAACTCTAATGATCATTGTACAAGAAGCAGCTCTCTGTTATTCCAAGGATGGCTGGAGTATCAAGTTTAATGAAACAAAACAAAACAAAACAAAACTCTAATGATCATTGTACAAGGCTGGAGAAAGTATCTAATTAAGAGCACTGTCTGGCCGGGCGTGGTGGTGCACGCCTTTAATCCTAGCACTTGGGAGGCAGAAGCAGGAGGATCTTTGTGAGTTCAAGGCCAGCCTGGTCTACAGAGTGAGTTCCAGGACAGCCTGGGGCTACAGGAAGACCCTGTCTCGAAAAGACCAAAAAATAAAAAATAAATAAAAAATAAATAAAGAGCACTGTCTGCTGTTGCAGAAGGCCAGGGTTCTCTTCCCAGCATCTACATTAGACAGTTCACAACCATCTGAAACTCCAGTTTTTGAAGACCTGATGCCCTCTTCTGGCCTCCATGAGCACCTGATGCATGTGGTGCACAATACACTCAGATATGCACACACACACACACACACACACACACATGAGTTTAAAAGTATTTAGAAAATCATTATACATGACGTTGATGATTCATTCAGCCTTATCTTGTTGAGTACCAGAACCAATGTGATAGATACAAATGCCTTATGGCTGAGAAAAATCTGTAGATGCAATGATATTTTAAAAAAATATATATATTTTGAGTTTTTGTGCATTTAATGTAATAGATCTTAATTAAATTTATACCCCCTCCCCCATCTGTACCCCTCTATAATTCCCCTACTGTATTTTATGAATATGTTAAGTCCTATCCAGGCAAGTATATGTACCCAGATATCCCTTGGTGCACATTCATACACTAGAGTCTAGTCAGCCTCTCTAGAGTCACTCCCTTAAAGAAGAGCTACTCTCCCTCACCCAGAAGTAATCAGTTGCCAATAGTTCTTCAGCTAGGGTTGGGACCTGCTGCCTATTTCTCTCATTCTATACTCAGTTTTTATCCAATTGAGTGGGCATGGGTCTTTTGTGAATGCTGTCACCATTGTTGCAAGTTCATATGAGCAAGTTCCCAGGGGCCTGAAAGCCTATGTTTCCTTATGTTAATTCACCAGGCCTGGCTCTTACAATCTTCCATCTTCCACAATGGTCCCTGAGCCATGGGTGGTTGAGGTTTAATGTAAGAGTCCTATCCAGGAACACATAATGTACAGTCTCTTGTTCTCTAAAACTTACCTTGTTGTGACCTTCTGTGTGCATTGCACTTTGTTGTGTTGTATCAGGAAGGTTCCCTGGTGAGAGCTGAGGGAGGGATGTATTAGTAGTTTCTCTACCCCTGTTCCACTATTGTTCTATGTGCCTTGGGTGTAGAGGTTCCCCTGTAGATGTGTCACTTAGGGCTGAGCATCTCTTAGACATATATTCTCTGTGTATGTGCAGTTGTGGGACCCTGTAATAGCCTCCATATGTGGAAAAAAGAAGCTTCCTTGGTGAGTGGTATATGGTTTATTTTTTCTGTAAATATAAGGATCCATATTTAGCATATAGTAAGAAATCGTATGTGGGATATGAGGGAGGTAGCATTTTCTCTATGATCTATGACCTCTATAGCCATGTGGATTTGGCTATATTTACAGTGCCACTCATGAGTTCCCTCCCATTGAGAGGACACTGAGTCTAATTAGATAGCTGTTGATTACCCCCTAGATAAAAAGTGCCACTACTGCACCAAAAGAGGAAGTTTGCTGTGCCAGCTAACAATGATTTTTCTTAAATCTAAGTACTTAGCAATAGATTTATTTGAAGGTAAAAGGGCTTTTGGCATGCTCCTTTCTGAGGTTTGAGGGATATTTGCTTATTACTGCCAAAAGATGTGATGCTATTATTTTCTAAGGCTTCACTATTTGCTTTTCCATACACTTGTGATGGCTAATTTCAGATGTCAACTTCACTGGATCTGGAATGAAGTAAAATGAAACCCCTTATAGGCGTGCCTATAAAGGATTTTCTTGATTGGATTTCTTGAAGCTGGAAGAGCCACGCTAAGTGTGGGCAGCACCTTTGAGTGACAGCCATAAAAGGACATGGGCTTCTTCTTCCTCAGGAAACACCAAATGGCCAACTATGCTGGTGCAGCGGGAGGTCCCGGAGGACCCGAGGGCCCAGGCTTCAGAGGCTGCGGAGGCTTCCATGGAGGATTTGGTAGCAATCTCTGGGCTGCAGTTGGGCCATGGGGCTTGTGGAGACAAAGCTGAAGACAAGGAGTGGATCCCAGTCATCAAGCTGGGCCACCTGGTCAAGGATATGAAGATCAAATCCCTGGAGGATATCTACCTCTTCTCCCTACCTATTAAGGAATCTGAGATTATTGACTTCTTCCTGTGAGCATCCCTTAAGGAAAAGTGTTAAAGATCATGTCAGTACAGAAGCAGACCTGGGCTGGCCAACGACCAGGTTCCAGGCTTTTGTCACCATTGGGGACTATAGTGGTCATGTTGGTCTGGGTGTTAAGTGCTCCAAGGAGGTAGCCACTGCAATTTGAGGGGCCATCATCTTGGCCAAGCTTTCCATTGTACCTGTGCAGAGAGGCTACTGGGGAAACAAGATTGGTAAGCCCCACACCTTCCCATACAAGGTGGCAGACCACTGTGGCTCTATACTGGTGCACCTCATCCCTGCCCCCAGAGGTACTGGCATTGTCTCTGCTCTTGTGCTCAAGAAGTTGCTGATGATGGCTGGTATTGATGAGTGCTACACATCAGCCAGGGGCTGCACTGACACCCTGGGCAATTTTGCCAAGGCCACCTTTGAAGCCATCTCTATGACCTTCAGCTACCTGAGCCCTGGCCTTTGGAAAGAGAATGTCTTCACCAAGTCTGCCTATCAAGAATTCACTGACCATCTTGTGAAGACCCACACTAGAATCTCCATAGACAATCCAGGCTCCAGCTGTGGCCACTACCTAGAGCTTTTATATGAAAAAAAAAAAATAAAGTAAGCATGGGGTGGTGGAGCATCTCTGTGAATTCAAGGCCAGCCTGGTCTACATTGTGAGTTCAAGGCCATCTTGGTCTACATTGTGAGTTCAAGGCCAGCTGAGGCTACAGGGAGACCCTGTCATCTCAAAAAGACAAACAAACAAAATAAATAAATTAAAGTGAATGAAGTCTGTTAAAAAATGATGTGGGTGGGGCTGGAGAGATGGCTCAGTGGTTTAAGACCACTGACTGTTCTTGCAGAGGACCTGGGTTTTATTCCCAGCACCCACATGGCAGCTAATAACCATCTTTAGTGCCAGGTGTGGTGGTCCACACCTTTAAAAGGCCCAGCGCTGAGTAGGCAGAGGTAGGCTGCCTAATCTCTGTGAGTTCAAGGCCAGGCTGGTCTACAGAGAGAGCTCCAGGCCAGCTGGGACTAAAGGGAGACCCTGTGTCAAAAATACAAAACAAAATGATGTGGAAGAAGGAGACTTTACTTTTGGCCTGCTTGCCTTCACTCTCAATGACTGAAGACCAGCAGCTCTCCAGGAATCTCCAGGCCTTCACCCCCAGATTGGGACTGCTGAGACATCCAGCCTTTTGCACTGAGCAATTACCAGATTATCAGCCTCTCCAGGGTGGCACAGCTATTGTTGGACTACTGGAAGCTAATCTAATAAATCTTCACATACACACACACACACACACACACACACACACACACACATTCTGTCAGTTCTGTTCCTCTAGAGAACCCTGACTAAAACAGATGTGGTACCAGGAGTCATTTTAGGGTGAATTTCTGTAGTGGGCTTAGTGGTATTGGAGCTGGCTCTCCAACTGGAAGAAACCTACAGTTGTGGTAGGTATGTGTGAGGTATAGGTGGTCTCTGTATGGAGGTGCATTTCAAGCCCCCTGTTTACTCCCATACTATCTCCCTCCTCTCCTCATTTTCTAGCATTTTTTTTGTATCCTCTCAAAGTATTTTAAAATACTAATCAAAATGGATACTGTTATGTATAAGAGACAAGAAGGTAGACAGGTATAGAAGGCTGAGTGTTTCTTTGTTCAAGGATCTGCTTTTGAGAACTCTCTCAGGGCCTGTGCAGGTACAATAAACTGCTTCCTGTGTACAAAGCCCTGGGGTCCTGTTCATAGTGCCCACTACACAGTTTTACAGACTCTCCTGGTAGCATTGAAAGTCCATGGTGGGGGCTGGAGAGATGGCCTAACGGTTAAGAGTGCCGACTGCTCTTGCAGAGGACCCGGGTTTGATCCCCAGCACCCACATGGCGGCTGAGAACCGTCTGAATCTCCAATTCCAGGAGAACTCCAGTTCCAGGGGAATCTGAGACCCTCTTCTGACCTCCGCGGCATTGCACGACACGGGTGCACAGACTTGCATGCAGACAGTACATTCATACACATACAGAAATAAATAAAATTAATAATAAAAAAAGACTGTCCATGGTGTAGGATATTTGAAGAGCTTATCAAGGTAATGGATTTGATAGTCCTGTTTCACCATCATTTAGTGGCTCCATATATAAAGCCTTTGAACATTTGTGGAAAAATAACAATACTGGCTGGTTGTTCTTAGCATCTCTGAATAAAGTCACAGGAACATAATTAGCTCAGGTAACTCAAACCCTCATTATAAAAAGGGATGATTTACAAGGCAGATTTAAATCCCATCCTTGAAGGATGTTAGCAGTAAAAGTGCTCCCACTTTTACTGCTAACATCCTTCAAGGCTGGTAGGCAAAGAGTGAGATTCTGTAATTTGGGATGGAGATGTGTGGGAAAACCATAATGAGGCAGAAGACTTTGAACCCTCACATTCTGATGGATTTATTTCACCTGAGGATGTGGTCTCACCATCCTTAGCAGAGGTCCTATCCCAGCCCCTGTAGGAATTCTGTTTGGCAGAAGCACTTAGGAAGTCAGCTGGCAACCCCCAGCACTCAGGCTGGAGTCCTGTTAATCTCCTGCTTGCCTTTGAAACCTACCTGGCGCCAACTGCCTTTGATGTTTTGGGCAAAGCATTGTCACATTCCTGTAGTGATCTGGCATATATGGTGTGAAATCCTGTATGCTCCCACCCCACAAGGTCCAGTATTGCAGTAATAAAACTGAGTTATTCCCTCGTGGAATTCCTCCAGGTTTCGTCCTTGAGTCAGTCCCTTCCTTGTTCTTTCTCTCTTACTCCCCCTGGGCTACATGTCCTTTCTCCTCTGCCTCTCTACCAGAGCTAAGACCTGGGTCATTGACCAGCTGGCTGGAATGATCCAGGAGCTTGCAGTCCCAGGAAACTGCGAGCTCTGGTCCAGACAGGAAAAACATCTCAGAAGACTACACACAAGGCATCAAGCCCCTACAGTATTGCTTTCTCCCTTACATTGTCTGAAAAACCCACAAAAACCTTTCCTTAAAGAGATGGCAGGCAGGGCAATGCTGATGTCTCTTAGTGCCTGATGTCTGTCAATGACCTCTAGAGCGATGACCAGGCTCAAAGCTAAGCAGACCCATAGAGTTGAGATAGAAAGTATGGTCCATGAGTTTGTTAATTCATTCAAGCAGAAGTTTTGGGAATATGTGTGGAAATGGATTTTAGGGGTGTGGGATAATGATAGAAGGAACATAAAATTGGATCAGGCTCATTTTGTCAATATGGGCCTGCTGAGCAGAGAGTCTAGGTTTAATATGGAAGCTTGCACAATTAAGAAAGGTACCCCCAGGGGCTGGAGAGATGGCCTAGTGGTTAAGAGTGCTGACTGCTCTTTCAGAGGACCTGGGTTCAATCCCCAGCACCCACATGGCAGCTGAGAACCTCTTTGACTCCAGTTCCAGGGGAATCCGACACCCTCTTCTGGCCTCCACAGCATTGCATAACACAGGTGCACAAACCTTCATGCAGATAGTACATTAATACACACAAAAAAAAAATAAAAAAAAATTTAAAAACGTACCCAAAGTTTATTGGATTGATTGGTTGAAGTATTATCAAAAGATGGCTTACTGAGAAAAAGCTAGAGATGTCTGATATTCCTTGCCTTAGTGCTGAAGGAGTTTTAAGGCTTAGGGAAACTGGAATGCTCAAATGGATTCACTATGTAAAAGCTAGTCTTCCACAATGGGGGCAGAGGAGATGCCTTTCACTAGGGCTGTAACTTCAAAACGGTCACAGGGGCATTAGCACATCTGAAGAACTTTGCTGTTGCTCTTCTCCTTGTGCCAGACCTTAGGGTTGGAGGCACTTGCTCAAATGGGTGAATTAAATGTAATGGATTGAATTGGACTCTGGAGTAGCAGGGGAAGTATGACCACCATGAATCACCAAAGGCAAGATGAAAGTAGGTATGATAATGGAAGCACAAGTAAAGTGATGTCTGTAACAGCATGATGCAAATGGACATGGGTGGTCAATCTGGGTGTTTCCAGGAAAAGAAATTGATAAAAAGCTTACTGTGATAGCTGCTCCTTGGTATCAACTTGCCTGGATCTGGGATTAACTAATGAGAGAGAGAGAGAGAGAGAGAGAGAGAGAGAGAGAGAGAGAGAGACCTTCTGATTGGATCATTTGAAGTTGGAAGACCTATCCTAAATGTGGGTGTTGCCTTCTGATGGCAGCCAGTATAAAATGGCGTGGCAAAAGGGAGCTGTTGCTTTTTTGCTGATTGTCTTCTCTCTCACATTGATGCTGCTGTGACTGACTCCTTGTATTTTACCATAGACTGAAGACTACCAGAATCCATCAAGCCTTCTGCATCAGATTGAGACTACTGAGACATCCAGCTTTGTAGACTGAGCAACTACCAGATTCTCAGCCTTTCCAGTGTGGTTACAGCCATTGTTGCAATACTCTATCTATCCTGTGAGATAATCAAATATATATATATATATATATATGTGTGTGTGTGTGTGTGTGTGTGTGTGTGTGTGTGTGTAAGCATTGTGGCCCTCCAGTTAAAGCAAGGACTATGGAGGTCCAGTGATAAATAGAGTTTTGGCTAAAGTCCAATGATTCCCTGAACTCATCTTGTGGTTATTTCCCCAGTCCCAGAATGCATAATTGGGATAGATATACCGAAAAGTTGACAGAATCCCTACATTGTTTCCCTGACCTGTGGAGTAAGGGCTATCATGGTTGGAAAGGCCAAATGGAAGCCATTGGAGTTGTCTCTACCAGACAAAGTAGTGATCCAAAACAATATTGCACCCCTGGAGGGACTGCAGAAATTAGTGCCACCATTAAGGATTTGAAAGATTCAGGGGTCGGAGCTGGAGAGATGGCTCAGTGGTTAAGAGTACCTATTGCTCTTGCAGAGGACCAGGGCTCAATTCCCAGAACCCACATGACAAGCTGGGCGTGGTGGCGCATGTCTTTAATCCTAGCACTTGGGAGGCAGAAGCAGTCAGATCTCTGTGAATTCAAAGCCTGCCTGGTCTACATAGTGAGTTCTGGGCCAGCTGGGGGAGACCCTATCTCAGAAAAAGAAAAAAGAAAGATTCAGAGGTGATGGTTCCACCCACGTCCACCTTTGACTGCTCTAATTGGCCTGTTCCAGGGACAGATACCTACCTCCTGGTAGGTATGGTGATGCACACACACGCTTAATCCCAGCACTTAAGAGAGGGGCAGGTATAGCTGTGTGAAATCAAGGCCAGCTTGGTCAAAATAAAGAGTTCCAGGCCAGCTGGAGACAGAGGGAGACCCTGCCTCAAACTGATTAATCAACCAACAAAACAAAACAGGAAGGAAGATGGATCCCTGTGACAGAGGGCTCTCATAACTTAACCGTGTAGTAGGTAGTAGCGACTCCAATTGCAGCTGCTATACCACATGAGGTTCCTTACTTGAGCAGATTAGCACATCTCTTTGTACCAATGTCTATATTAGTTACTTTTCTGTTGTTGTGATAAAACTCCATGATTAAGGCAACTTAAGGAAGAAAGAGTTTATTTGCACTTTTGGTTCCAGAGGGAAGAGTTCATCATGGCAGGAGGAGGAATGACAGGAGGCACCCAGAGCAGAAAGCTGGGGGTTCACATCTTCAACAGCAAACAGAAAGCAGAGAGGCAGCAAACTGGAAGTGGGGCAAGGCTATGAATTCTCAAAGCCAGCTCTCAGTTATCTGCTTTCTCCAGCAAGGCCAACTTAGGGATTCTATGACTGCCCCAAACAGCACCACCAGCTAGGGATTGTATATCAAGTATTCAGACTTGAGCTTGTGTAGGTATTCTTTTTGCAGAAGTACTTAAAAGAGTCAGCAAGCAGCTTCCAAGCCTGGACCCCTGCTGATGTCCTGCTTGCCTGTGAAACCTGCCCCCACACCAAGCTGTCTTTGATGCCTTAGGGAAAAGCATTGATCTGGAGCATATGGCCTGAATCCCAACCCCCAATTCTGTATGTCCCATCCCCCAACAAAGGTTCTGTATAAAAAGCTCTGAGTTACAACATTAAACTGAATTTTTTTCCCCCTCGTGGAATTACTCCCAGTCTCCATGAGTCCGTCTTTCTCTCCAGGTTTTACTTTTCACCTCCCTCTACCTTCCTGCTGGGGCTGCCTGGGGAACATTTCTGAGACTTGGAGTACTGCAGAGCTGTGAGCCCTGGTCCAAGGGAAAAGAATAGCTAATTGAAGGCAGCACACGTGTGATACTTATTTAAAGGAACACCAGATGGTAAACTTCAGAGGACAACTGGCACCTTTCACAAGAAGGAAGAAACAAAAAAGGTATTTTGGCTCTTGGGATGTCTCTTTCAGCTCAACCTTTCCCTCTTGAGTGGGAAAAATTTCCGAGGGTTCAGAGTAGGGAAGTAACCCCCACCAAAAGGAATGTTCAGGGTAGAGGCCAGGCTGTGGTCCATCCCCACGACCCTTCTCATGTGGAATAAGTCTTCAATCTGTCTTTCAGCATCTCTTCTCTAAGGCCAGGCTGTAGTCTATCCCCATGACCCTTCTCATGTGGGATAAGTTTCAAACCCTTTGCTCCTAAGTGCCTCTCTACTCACTAGCATTTCCCACCTTGATCATGGGAAACAAACTGCAGACCCCTTCCTCCCAGGACCCTGATAAAACTCCCCCTGAGGACCTTAGGGAGCCCTCCACTGGAAACTGCCCAGGCCCAGACCAGGCTGTAATGGAACAAGTTAAACAAAATATCAGAACAGCCTCCTCTAAACCTCCCCCTCCCCCACACGCACCCAGGCCTCCTGCTGTAAAAAAAAAAAAAAGGTTATAACTGGAGGAAAAGTTGCTGCTCAAAGTACAAGAAAAATGGCAACTATTGGCACCTTTAAACATTTAGGCTGGTGGCCCCTAGCTCAGGAAACAAAGGGAGAATGGGCTGTGCCCATTTCAGAAGGTTCCCATCCTACTCTAACAGTACAATCAGAGGGAGGACCTTCAAATGTTTGATAGATACAAGGACAGATGGAACCATTTTATTTATTTATTTATTTATTTATTTATTTATTTATTTATCTTTTTGAGACAAGGTCTCCCTGTAGCTCTGGCTGTCATGGAACTCTGTAGACCAGGCTGGCCTTGAACTCTCAGAGATCCATCTGCCTCTGCCTCCCAAGTGCTAGGTTTAAAGACATAGATAGAACCATTTTAAAGCAACAACTGGCACACAACGCTTTCTGCCTGTAAGCCGTTCCTTTCCATTCTAAATCTGCACATGTGCATACACACATGCACCAGCTAGACCCAGACCAAATGATGGCATGGCAAGGTTGCTGGTGGCAGGAGGGAGTGTCTGGAACAAAGTATCAGGGAAGTTCAAAAGCAACTTCTGAGAAAAGAGAAACTCGGCTTTGGCTGCCTGCATGAGACCATGGGCATGCCAGGATCAAGCATGCCAAACTACAAACCCCAGAATTCTTTGGGCCTGTCATGCCCATGTTAACTTCCTTTCCTTTTTAACATTCCAAGCCAGCAAGACTACAATTCCCAGAATACTTCAGGCCTGTTGCATGACAGAGAAAAACTTCTAAAATTTTTACTAATTTGTGTTCATTCTAAAACAGGTTTACTAAAATACACAGAAAAAAGTAGCTTCATATCTTACTGTGTTTTTTTCTTATACTTGTTCAAAATTGAGTTTAATTGTACTGTTCCTTGCATGACAATTTTTATCTTGAGATAATGTTTCTAATTTTTTTAATTATTTATTTATTTTTCGGTCTTTTCAGACAGGGTCTCCCTGTAGCCCCAGCTGTCCTGGAACTTGCTCTGTAGACAAGGCTGACCTTGAACTCACAAAGATCTGCCTGCCTCTGTCTCCTCAGTGCTAGGATTAAAGGTGTGTACCACCATGCTCAGCTGAGATAATATTTTTATAATATGGCCATTCAAAATCTGTTAAGTTAAATTCCATCTAAAGCATGTTTATTAATAAGTTTCTAAATCTAATACATGGGTACCCAAAAAATCTTTAAATACAATGTGCACAATTAATAAATAAAAAAAGTCCTAGGCAATTCAAAGTCAATTAATTAAAAAGGTCGTGGACAATTTTGAAGTCATTTAGATTTGTTTTCACCTTTTAAAATTCACAGCAACCTGGACCACGTGATTTGTAACTTACTGTGGAGCTGAAATAACAAGTCATCTTGATGCATGTTTGTCTTTCCCTATCTAAAATTATCACCATTTTTAATTTCAGCATCCTGAAACCAAAACAAGGCAGCTTGTATGGAGATTTTCAATACAGCTTGTCTAACCAAAAGCTAAAGCTAATAAAATGTCCTTTTGCAACTATTGGTCATTTTAAAAAGAGTTGTATTCAGGTAAGGAAAAAAAATTATTACATTTCTACATTACATAGCAAGTTGATTTAAATATGTGTCATAGAATTATTGAACCTTCAGAAAACTGGACTGATTGTAGTTGTCATTTATATAAATTTTAAGTTATATTCAGTTACATTATTCTAAATAATTATAATTTATTCATTACAATATTGATATTAAATATGATAAATATATACTTTAATTTGATAGGAATTTCAGGTTTTCCCATTAGTCTTCCTAACACACATTTATTGAACTTTTTTAGTCATCAGTAAAATGCTGTATATTTTAATAAAATGCTTTTATTGAAAAAAAATACTCTAAAACTAAAATTAACCTTTTTTTCAATTAACTTGTTGTAATTTTACTACTTACCTAAATTTAGTGTTTAAATTCAGTAAAGGCTAACTCTATAACCAAGATTGACTTTTCCCCCCTAACACAGTTCTGCCAGTATATTTAAACAACTAATAAATTAATTGATTTATTAAGGGTAAATATAAGTTTACACATGTGATAGTTCAAAGTTTTATTTAGTAGGTGCTGTCATCTGCTAGTTATGATCAACCAACACCCAATAAGGATCTGTAAAACCCATTCTATAAACTTTATACCTTAAAGTAATATATCTAGGGGCTGTAATATATAAAGGTTAAAATTATATACATAAACTTTATTTCTTCAGGATCCAGTCTTAATCAGGTAACTTAAAGATCACAATGTGTGGGACTGGAGAGATGGCCTAGCGGTTAAGAGCACCGACGCTCTTGCAGAGACCCGGGTTTGATCCCCAGCACCCACATGGCGGCTAAGAACCGTCTGTGACTCCAATTCCAGGAGAACTCCAGTTCCAGGGGAATCCGAGACCCTCTTCTGACCTCCACGGCATTGCACGACACGGGTGCACAGACCTGCATGCAGACAGTACATTCATACACATACAAAGATAAAAAAAAAAAGATCACAATGTGTGTTTAATCAAGGTTTCTCTAACTTATTTTTACTTTTATCCAACATTTATTCACACATTATATAATGGAAAACTAAATTACTTATGTTTTTTAAAAACTGGTCTAATACTACTGAACATAAAATATTGGTCACACAAATTTATGTAAACTACAAGTTTTTATTAGTTTTACTCCTAATCCATACTAGATTTCCTGGTAACAGCCTTGACATTAATGTACATCAAGTGTCTTTCTATGGTGTTATCTGTAATATCTTTAACACCCCCTTTTTAACTACATGATAACATCTTTGAAAGACTGTATTTCACCTCTTCTTCAACAAAACACTAGTTTTTGTATGGGTATGTAATACCATGATTTTCAAAAAGGGTAAATTCTCCTAAAATAAAGTAAAATTAATGTAATACCTCCAAAATACAGCTTAACTTCTTCCTTACATTAAGAGACATAAAATCTCTTGGAGGGATATTCTATTTCCCCCAAAAATGTATTAAATATGTATCAAAGCCAGGTACTATACTGGCTGAAACTTCTCCCAACAGCCAATTATATCAGTAAAAATATTACAGCTGTCATTTATCAAGCTAAAAATCAGGCCCAATAAATCTATCAAGGCTAAAAGGCCATGGAAAAAAACCCCAAGTACTACTGGTATATTATTTTGTTTTTCAAACTTAATGTTAAAGGGCTAATATATTTCATTCTTAAAATAACTTCAATTAGTCTTCATCCATTTATCTACTAAAATGATAAATGAGGTATTTTCTATAATACCCACAGTAATATAAAAAAATAGTATTTTTTTTTTTTGGTCTTTTTGAGACAGGGTCTCCTTGTAGTCCCAGCTGGCCTGGAACTTGCTCTGTAGACCAGGCTGACCTTGAACTCACAAAGATCTGCCTGCCTCTGCCTCCTGAGTGCTAGTGGTGCACCACCATGCCCAGTAAGTATGGTATTTCTAACCACCTGTGCCATACCAGCAGCACAACCTAAGATAATAAATAATGTTTACTTAACTGCCTATACTTTTACTATTCATATTCCATCAGTAAATGCAGAAGGCACCCACTGAAATCCTAGACTCTGGCTCAGCCCAAAGCCACCTGCAGGGCCCCCACTTTGCCTAGTCTCCAGGCCCATGATCCATGCCTCTGGTAAAGACTTGGAGCTAGAGCCACGCCACCAACCTCCTGCTGGGAAAAAAGGCTGAAACAGCCTAAGTGCTATCTTCAACAACAAAGAATGGGTTGCCTCTCTTCTCACCTGCCCTTCTCCCTTCCTCTCTAAAGCCTAGGAGCTGCTGGCTAAAGAAAAAAACCTACAAAAAGACCAAAAGGATAGTTGCGGATTCTCATAGACTGTATTTCCATCAGTATAGTTACATATACAGATCTTTCCAGCCAAACTTAAGACTTTTGTGGTATAATTAAAATCACCATCCTTAGAGGAAAATGTCATTCACATCTCTATGTTATAGGAAAAAATGTTGTCTTCATGTACAGGACAAAAATGTTATTCTTAGAGGAAAATGTCATTCACATGTTTATATCATAGGAAAAATGTCATTGTCTTCATGTATAGGAGAAAAATGTTGTTTTTAGAAGAAAAATGTCACTCACGTACCTGTATGTCTGGGTGGGAAAAAAGGTATTAATTTTGCTTTGTCATTTTTCAGAGTTCCACCACTTGAGGGAAAAGTTACATACTCAGTAAGTTTCTTTACATTTTTACATGGACACTGGCACCAGTCTCTGTGTTTAAATTAATAGGTATAAAAGCATTTGAGGCTTTGAGAGTTTTGGCAGCTGCTCAGCAGCCTTTTGCTGCCTCTGTGTTAAGAGAAAAATCAAAGGATGCCTGCGTGTCTTTATATTTGGGAGAAAAATGTTGTCTTTTGTTGACAAAGCTGTGTTACCTGCAACCCAAGTCCCTCTAGGCCACCTAGATAATCCCTTTTGTTAAGACTAATCCCCACCTTAGGAGGTCAGCTTCCTGGCTTCCTGGTTTGTCAAAAGCCAGTTTTACAGGGGCTGGAGAGATGGCTCAGTGGTTAAGAGTGTCTTCTGCTCTTGCAGAGGACCCAGGTTTGATTCCCAGCATCCACATGGTGGCTAAGAACCATCTTTAACTCCAGTTCCAGGGGAATCTGATGCCCTCTTCTGACTTCCGTGGAATTGCATGACACAACACGGATGCACCAACCTAGATGCAGACAGTACACTCATACACATTAAAAAAATAAATTAAAAAAATAAACAAAAGCCAGTTTTATGGCCCAGAGTGTCTTAGTTTAATATCAAGCCAACCCTAAACGTTCTCTGAAAAAAGGATGACAACACTGCTCCATTTTAATTAAAATTTTAATTAAAAATGTAGGGAGCTAGCTGTGGGACTGAGACTTTGTCTGGCTGGAAGCAGAAATCTGCAGAACATTGTCCTGGTAGCCTCTGTGATCATCTAGTAGCCTCCATGGGCATCTAGTAGCTCCGAGGGGTTGTGATAATGCAGTATTTCTGCCTTGTCTGGGCAAAGCTCCAGACACTGAGGGCTCTCTCTCTCTTTTGATGTACCAAGCAGATGTCACACTTCCTTCTTACTATACAGACACTCAGGTTCTGTTGTATCCAGTGGGAGCTGCGTTGAATCATACTTTCCAGGGTATTCCCAATAGAAAAATAATAACACTATGTGACAAATGACCTTTTCTTTTTTTTTTTTTTTATTGATGCTTTGTGTATTTCATACATCATTTTCCAATTCAGTTCAGGCATATATCCCCTTCCCTTCCCCCCCACCCCACCCCTACCCATCCCAGATCATGCATTCTGCTGTAAGTTTTCTGCATCTTTCTCTGCTTTTTTGTTTTGTTTTCATTTTTTTTAACAATAAGTGATAATTTATGAGTACAAGCATCCTTCATGTAAAACCAATTTGCAAGCAGTTGTGCCCAAACCCACACAGCTCATGGGTCCCACCATCCAGCAGGGGGGGCTTGTATGTTCAATCAAGTTGATCATATGAGTGTTTTTAAATAAATGAAAAGAGGTAGATGTAGGTATTCTTTTGGCGGAACCACTTAAAAGAGTCAGCAAGCAGCTTCCAAGCCTGGATCTCTGCTGATTTCCTGCTTGCCTGTGAAACCTGCCTCCATACCAAGCTGTCTTTGATGCCTTAGGACAAAGCATTGATCTGGAGCATATGGCCTGAAATCTCATCCCCCAATTCTGTATGTCCCATCCCCCAACAAAGGTTCTGTATAAAAATCCCTGAGTTTACAACATTAAACTGAGTTTTTTTTTCCCCCTTGTGGAATTACTCCCAGTCTCTATGAGTCCATCTTTCTCTCCAGGTCTTACTTCTCATCTCCCTCGGCCTTCCTGCTGGGGCTCAAGCCTGGGGACTATTAACAGGTTGGCTGGGGAACAGTTCTGAGACTTGCAGTACTGCAGAACTGCAAGCCCTGGTCCAAGGGAGAAGAACAGCTAGTGGAAAGCAGCACATGTGATACATATTTAAATTAAATGGCAAACTTCAGACGACTAGCTTGTAGGGGACATTTCTTATTTAAACCACCATACCACTCTTGCTCTCCTGGGAATGGGTAAGTTTCATTCTATCTGTTTTATTTCATATGCTCAATAATGTATGATCTCATGTTCCAAACCACCTAAAACAGAGTCTAAGAAATGAATTTATAAAAAAAGAAATGAATTTATACAATTTTCAGTTGCAAAAGAAACCCTGGAGTATTTTTAGATCAGAGAGATGGCTCAGTAGTTAGGAGCACTGGCTGTTCTTGCAGAGGACCTGAGTTCATTTCCCAGCACCACATGGCAGCTAATAACCATCCTTAACTCCAGTTCCATGTTACTACCTAAATATATTTTCAAACTTGGTAAGCAACTTTAAAATGTTATTTTTAATAAATCTTGGTGACATAGTGCTGCAGTAAAGACTGAAAAATTGAACCAGTCAGCCAACCTCTATGTAAATTTTCCACTTTGCTTCTTCATCTGTAAAATGGGGGAAATAGTATCTGCCTCAGTAGATTGTTATGAGGGAACTGTAAGAATATCATATAAATGGTTCTGCTTGCAGCCCAGTGCTACCCTTTTGTGTGACACTGTTCTTGGGAGATGTGAGCCAATGTCTATTTACCTCTGATAATCAACCAATTGCTGACTAAAGTAAGGTTACCACCAAAGTACAACTTGGTGAACCAATGAATTTGTTGGGGGTCACTTACAGGAATATAGGTGAGGAGTTACTTATAGGAGTATGGGTAACTTCAAGACAGCTATATCACTTCAAGCCCACTCCAGCCTGGGGGACAGCTCAGGAAAGCAGGAACCTTGGAGCTCTCTGCACGACTTGCTTGTGGCTCTGAAGGGTGAGGAAGTCTCTTTTCTGTGGTCCATCCTGCTATAAGCAGAAACCTTGGGGAGAGGGGAGGACTTGAGAATCTTATCAATTTCATGGACTTCCTAAGACTTCTGAGTTGTTTACTAGCTGAATTTTCAGAGCCTCCTTTCACATGGAACTTTTCTTTTTTTTTTTTTTTTTCAACTAGGAGGAAATTGCTACACAGTCATCTGCACCCCAATCCACTATTTGCTTTTGTCTCTCCCCCTGTTCCTGGGCATGGACTGCTGTGGATAGCTGTCTCTTGATTCCTCAGTGCTGGCTTCTGCTGTGGTTTCCCTTTGGAGGGCACCTTCAGAAGATCTGAGAACAGAGAGTGGGATGAGGGGATTCCCTCTACACTCAGCTTGGCACTTCATCTCTGATTAAGTAACTGTATCTCTTCCCACCTCCAGCTGATGGCTGCTGTCCCTTCCCTTGTAGGTACCATTCCCCTAGGCACTGGGAACACTGTTTAACCTTTGTCACTTTAGATCCAAATCAATTCCAGATCTTGGTTGCTGTTTTAACCCTGGTCACACTTCTATAAGTAGTGTGGTTTTTTTCCTTTAAGCTTTTTTACATTAGACTGCATGAGATAAAGTCTGTTTCCTGCTGGCCCTTGACATTGTGAGTAGTGATTGGTTAAGTATGGAAGCTATTTTCATGACATTAAATTATTAGTGAATTTTTAAATTAAATTAAATTTTACTTAAATATTTAAATTAATATTTAAATAACTCAAGTGTGAAAACAAATAAATACTAACAGTAGACATTATAACAAAATAATTATGACTGTTAAACAGGTTAATCAGCACATTTAAAATAAGGCCTGAGAACCATCCATGTCTACAGCAGGCTGTTTGCCTCCAGTTTGGAACAACTTCCAAGTTTTGTGATAGAACGTTTAAGAGTTTTTAAAATGTAGGGGTTGGTGATTTAGCTTAGTAGTCTAGAAACCATAAGGCTTTTGGCTCAGTCCCTAACACTGAAGAAAAATAATCAAAAGAATTTCTGCAATGTAATGAGTTTTAGGGATAGAAACAAGAAAATCATTTGATAGAGCTAGGCATGGTTGTGCACACCTTTAGTTCCAGTACTTGAGAAGCAGAGACAGGTGGATCTTTGTGAGTTCAAGGCCAGCTTGGTTTACATAGTAAGATCCAGGCCAGCTGGGGCTACAGGGAAACCCTGTCTCAAAAAGACCAAAAAAATGTAAAAAATCCTGTCATGAAGAAGAGGAGGATTCAAACCTAATATATTTTGAGCTGATGATTATGTGGAACTTTCTAAAGCTTATTTTATTATACAATACACCTAAATCAGTTACCAAGGTGGAGACACATTCAAAGAAATTGGAATAGTCCCATGAAAAGATCCAATTCCCTGGTTTTATGTTTATTTTTAAATAATATTCATTTACTCTACCTGTGTTTCCCCAAGAAGAAATTGGATCCATTGGTACATTTGAACCAGACAGCCTGTCTCTTGGAGGAAGCCCTTTGCTCCTAGTCTGTTTTCTAACATAACCACACTGTAGGATCATGTCAGCTGAATGTACACTTTACATGATTCCATGAGTGAATTTAAAACATGGGAAATGGCTGGAACTGTTCTAGAGACCGAGAGACTCCCCTCCATCAGTATGTTTATGAGAACCTACTGTTTGCCAAGGACTGTATTAATTTTTCCTGGGGAGATGTAAGCCAACATCTACTCACTGCAGATAGAACAGCAATGGCAGACCAAAGGAATGATTCCACCCAAGTCTAGTTGGGTGAACCAATGGGTATTGGGGGTTACTTATAGGAACATGGGTGAGGGGTTACTTCTAGAAGTGCACATGACCCCACACAGTTGCATCACTGAGCAGTCTCACTCTAGCATGATGACCTCTCCATATCTGCATAGATAGAGCTTCCCACCTTCTGTGAACACCATCATTTCCCAAGACTCAAATGCAGCTGGGTCAGAATTATATGCAGTAGGCAGGGGGTGGAAGAGGGAAGGAGTGGCTGGAATCACAGCTGAGGTGCTAATGAAGCCCCCCATTGCACTTCTATGGGGGCATGTCAACAAGTCTGAACTTGAAGGTCTCTCTCAGATAATATGGCTGCTCTGATTAAGGTGACAATGGCTGCTGCTTTTGGGAGTCAGCATCTTACTATATGGGTAACTATGAACATGGAGGTCACATGTTGTATTACTGCCTGTCTGTCTCTGACTTTGAGCAGCTTATTTTGCCACCTGTGGCCTTATTTTCTGTATTTATTATTTGTGTATCAGTGTAACCAAACTACTAATGGAAACAACTTAAGGGAGGAAAGCTTTATTGGATTCAGAGTTTCAGAGATATTTACTGTCATGGCAAGGGGGCAGGATAGAATGCTCTTTTGGTAGCAGTAGGAACATCAAGCCCTGTTCACATGATGGCAGATAGGAAGTAGAAAAGGCTGGTTGGAGCCAGAGACTAGTCTAAAATTTAATGGCCCACCCCTGGTAACCTGCCACAGTCTGCCAACCAGATACCATTTCCTAAAGGCCACAAGGCTTCTGTTCTACTTTGCTTTTTGTTGTGATAAACACCATGACCAAAAGGAACCTAAGGAAGAAAGGGTTTATTTGGCTTACAAATTACAGTCCATCATTTAAGGCAGGGCAGAAGTTCAAGGTGGGACCCTGGAGGTAGAAAGTTGGTACCCATTATGGAGGATGCTGCTTATTGGCTTGCTCCCCTTGGCTTGCTCAGCTACCTTTTTATTTTTAAGCAGTAAGTACACTTAGGCAACAAACATGAAGAATGTGCATACCAGCTCAATTACATCAGCGTCTAGTTTTCTGTACAACCCAGGGTCCCCAAGCCCAATTGAAAAGGTTTAGTTAGACAAAAAATAAAATCCAGTCTGTTTTTGCTGTAATCTCACAATTCATCCCCATTCCTTGGCCCTTACAATGCCGTCCACCTCTTCCACGAGAGTCCCTGAGCTTTGGAGTAGAAGGTGAGAGAAAATGAGAGATAGATCCAGTTTTTGTTGTTGTTTATTCTTTCCCCCTCCCCTTTTTTTTCCTCTCTTCCCTTTCTGAGGTGTCAAGTCAAATTCTTGGGACTGTCCATGTTGTTTAGGAAGGACTAGTGAGTCATCTAGCAGTCTCCTTTTAATTCTAGTAATAAAATACAAATAGCAGCCAGGTGTGGTGGCGTGCGCCTTTAATCCCAGCACTCAGGAGGTAGAGGTAGGTGGATCTCTGTGAGTTTGAGGCCAGCCTGGTCTACAGAGTGAGATCCAGGACATTTGGTACTAAAAGGGAGACCCTGTCTCAAAAATACCAAAAAAAAAAAAAAAAAAAAAAAAAAAAAAGGAAAAAAATTCAAATATTAAAAAAAGACAAATAGCAACACATATTAAAAATTATAACAAGTTATTCTATGGGTACAGACACATATGGAGATATCTTGGTTGGGGCATTATAACACTTTGACCAAAGGATGCTAATAATTTTCCAATATGGTAGATAGAGTCCCCTGACATGAGGAGGCACCAAGGCTACAATGTCAAAATAAATAAATTGGGATTTTTAAATTTTTAAATTTTTCTTTCCAGGTGCACATTTAGCAGGCTGCCACTATTGCACTACATCTTCTTTGGCATGTAAAAATATAACATGAAAATTTAATTGTGAAGCTTCAGAGACCTTTCCAGCAGTTTGGATAGTGTTTTTAACATTATGGAGATCAGCTGTTGATTTGTAGTGTAGGATCTCAATACAATTTATTTTCCATGCTCATATCATGCCATATCTTCAGCAATAGGGTCTCACTGTCCATTTCCTATGTGTTCTCACAGTTATAGGCAAATAGCCTTTATTTTGGAGGCTCTTAAGCCTCCCTGGCAACAGCTCTTGGCAGGGCAGCCCAGAATCGGCACTGAAGCCTTTATCCATTGTATTAGTCAGGGTTCTCTAAAGAAACAGAAGCAACAGGACGAATATATAGCTATATACAATTTATTGATTTGCTCACATGACAGAGGTCAAGGAGTCCAACAGTAGCCGTGCCGCACTGGAGAGGGAACTGCTCAGTCTGCAAGGCTGGATGTCTCAGTAGTCCCAATCTGGTGCTGAAGGCCCGATGGATTCCAGGAGATCTGCCGCTCTCAGTACACGCTGGGATCCGAAGGGTTGATCACAGCAGCAAGACAAACTCACCAGTGAGAGAGGCAAGCCACAGGAAAAAAAAGGGACCAGCTCCCTCTGCCATGGCCTTTAATACTACCTGCCAACAGAAGGTAATGCCCACATTTGGGGTGGGCCATCCAGGTTGAGGTGGTCCAATCCAAAGATCCTTTTTCTCTTATTTGTTCCTTAGTCAATGCTTTTTATTTGACTGTAAGGCAAAATTACATCCTGGAGGGAAGAGGTGTATTCCTTCCCCCTCTGTTTTTGTAAATTGTCACTTTACTCTGAGCAGGCTTTCTTATTTCCCAGACCCCTAAATCTAATTTTCCAGAGGGAGGAGTTGCATCACATACTCATAAAGAGGAACCAAGCTGAAGGGGGTCTACCATGCCCGTTCAGACTGTCTCCCTCTGGACTGCATACTCCTGGTTCAAGGAGATAGAACCCAGCCCTTCTTGAGCCAAATTATCTTGTTATATAAAAAGTAAATGTCAGAATTATCACTTGTACAATACAGGAAAACATGAAAAATATTTGTGTCTCTTTAATCTAATGGCTGTGATTGGGACTTCAGTACAAGTCAGGGATGGGTTGAAATTAAATAACAATTCTGTATCACTAATTAACTTAAACTATTACTATTTTCTATTCTGGAGATAGCCATTCATTTAAATCTTATACAGGGGGCTATTAGTTGATACCATGAGACTAAATAACATGTCCTGAGAAATTTACCCCTAGTTATAATTTGTGATTGTTCAATAATTATACCCATATAATATAAACAAAATAATTCTTTCATATATATATAATTGTTTCATATATATAATTGTTTCATATATATAATTATGTAACATATATATATATATATATGAAACTTATATATATGAAACAATTATTTTGAATATACCACTATAAAGTATAAACTTTGAAATGTCCTTGCAAGTCTTGGGGTAGATTCTAGATGACCAAATCTCTACAGATGTTCAGAGATATTTTACATTGGTTTGGGAAAAAAGCCTGTCTGTTCACTCCAATACCCAAGCCGGCCTAACCCCCCCCACCCAGGGCTGATGGAACTCAGACCCTTAGGGCCCCAGGCACTCCTGGTCTTGTGGGCTGGAAGGTCGCAACACCTTTCCTGCTATGCAGTTGGATTCAGCCATGCCAAAGTGGGGAGATCCCCAATCACCGCCTGGTGAGATGGTCTCGGAGAACCACCTCACACCACCAGTGGTCTACTGACCTGTCCCCTGGAGCCAGTCATCAAGGTCTGTACCTGGGTCCAGTGGGAGGGAAGCTCCTTGCTGTCTCCTGAAACCCTCAGGTGAGGTCTGTAGTGCCCACCTCTGACACTTCCCAATGCTCTTGAGGACCCCTAAGTCCCCCTCCCCGAGCTTTATTTTAGCTGCTTAGAACACACTGCCTCCCTGGGAGCCACAATCTTGCTCTCTGTACCCTCAGCTACCTTTCTTATACAGTACTCAGGCATGGTACTGCCCACGGTGTGCTGGGTCCTTCTACATCAATCCGCCATTAAGAAAATGCCCCACAAACATGGCCATATCTGGAAAACTCCTCAGCTAGGGTTCCCTTTTTCCTGGTGACTCTGGATTGTGTCAAGTTGACAGCTGAAGCTAGTTATGACACCTAAAGAGCATCACAAGCCAGGGTCTGAAGGCTGAAAACATGAGTCTTCATGTGGCAGTCTCCATTTTCTAAAATGAATAAAATCTAATAGTATTTGCTCTGGAAGATTAAATAAGAAAATGCTGGTAGTTACTTAAATTAGAGCTTGGCAGAGAAAAGCCACTGGAATTTCAATTACCTCTTGTATTAAGATAATTACTGAGTTTGGTTGTTCATTCTTTGGTTCACATGGCCAGTCATTCATTTGTCCAACCTGTTCCAGCCATCATGCTGTTGGAAACAATAATGGACAGGCTAGACTGCATGCTTGCTCTGAGAAACACATTTTTTTTTTTTTTTGTGGGAAGATCCAGTTTGAATTAGTGGCTAGTTCTCAGCTAGCACCCCCCAGGGCACCACATGGGAGTCATGGGATTCCTCTGACCCCACCCCAAGGGGGAGCAAACAATGTGGCCCAGGCACATGATGCTAGGCAGAGCAGTGGTGTACAGGTGGCTCTGGGGGCTGATGTCCACTTTGTTTATAAAAATGAGTTGCAGGGCCTGGAGAGATGGCCTAGCAGTTAAGAGCGCTGACTGCTCTTGCAGAGGACCGGGGTTGGATTCCCAGCACCCACATGGAGGCCGAGAACCATCTTTAACTCCAGTTCCAGGGGAATCCAACACCCTCTTCTGACCTCCGCAGCATTGCATGACATGGGTGCACCAACCTACATGCAGACAGTACATTCATACACATAAAAAAATAAATAAAATAAAATGAAGTGAGTTGCAGAAGGCAATAAATCAAATTCTCCATTATCATCATTATACAGAATCCCTGGTCATTATTTTGCACGTGTACAGGCCAAAGCAGGCCTGGATTTCACATATCATGGCTAGTGGGCTGGATGGAGGTCTATCAAACCACAAGAGGGTAAGCTAGCATGAGGGCAGATGGTACTGTGGGACTGGATGGAGACCTATCAGATCACCAGCTGTGGCCAGTGAGTTGCATGGAAGTCCATCAGACTACCAACAAGGTGTCACAAGAACCTCCTGTTGTGTTCTAAAGCAGGGCAACAGTGGACCAGAGTGAGCTGGTGTGGAGTTGGACATAGACGTATCAGGTCACCACCCTGCGCTGAGGTGTCAGTTTCCCACAATGACTGCGGGGCGGCCACTGTGCTCCTCTTCTGTTAGCAGGACTGCATTGTATCTGCTTGTAGCAAGAGAAGCTCCTACAGTTTTTCTGTGTGGAGAGATGATAAGCAAATTTATAAGGGGAGTAAATGTGAGGATTGTGGGTCCTGCACATGGAGATGCATTGCCTGCTTTGGAAACTGGTGCCCATGAAGGAGTGGGTTGCTTTGGTTGGATTTGAAATCATTAAATGCAAGTCCAAGGGTTGAGAAATGCAAAATGTGCATTTGTGTACATAATACACATATGCATACACAGGATCCTCAAAGACTTTCCCATTCTATATAACTCCTTCTGATGCTGATGGCGAGTAGAAGGTTAGACCATTGATCTCCATAATAAGTGACATGATCAAAAGCCCAGCTCACCTCCTACTGACCATAGCAGGGCCAATGACTCAGCTTCTCTCTAAATCATTTTATTTGCTTTCTTTTATTTGTTAATTTTTATTTTATGTGTACGAGTGTTTTACCTGCATGTATGTAGGTGCGACATGTGCATGCAATGCCTGTGGAGGCCAGAAAAGGATGTTGGATCCCTGGAATTGGAGTTACAGATGGTTATAGCTGTTATGTGGGTGCTGGGAACTGAACCAGGGTCTTTTGCTTTTGCAGCCAAGTGTTCTTTTTTTTAAAGATTTTTTTTATTTAATTTTATTTATTTCTGTATGTGTATGAATGTACTGTCTGCATGCAGGTTTGTGCACCCGTGTCGTGCAATGCCGCAGAGGTCAGAAGAGGGTCTCGGATTCCCCTGGAACTGGAATTCTCCTGGAATTGGAGTTTCAGATGGTTTTTGGCTGCCATGTGGGTGCTGGGGATCGAACCTGGGTCCTCTGTAAGAGCGGTAGGCACTCTTAACCGCTAGGCCATCTCTCCAGCCCCGCAGCCAGTGTTCTTAACTGCTGAGCCACCTCTCCAGCCCAGCATTTACTTCTTAAGTTTCTTGGGAAGCCACAGAGAATTGTTCAGGTGGACTGTGGGTCCTCAGGGTTTAAACAGTGCTGGTCTTAGGTGAGTTGTTTCACATTAACTGTGGATCCTCAGGTTTAAATTCAGGGTTCTCATCAGATTTATATCATTTTTCTAAGGCAGAGTGGTAAGAACACAGATCTGTTCCATCACAGACCCACTGAAGGATTCATGTAGCAATAACCAGACTGAACCCAAGTTCCTCATTTGTAAAGTAGATACAACAATGCTTCACCATAGGAGATTGCTTTGAGTGGTAAATGAGATAAAAGACTTCTTGGCAATCAACCAGTCCTCAAAGAATGATGTTTATTTCTCTTCCTCTTCCCACAAACTTCAAAATCATCTATACCAGATAATATAACAGATAAAGGCAGAAAAAGATGAATTGATAATTTAGAAAATTGCAAGTACAAATAGGACATTCATTTCAAACAAATACTGTATGTGTGTAGGAAAGAACAGCTTCCCATTATATTATTTTCTGATTTTTATTAGAGTGTGAGAGAATAAAAGGGAATTCACTTAATGATTTAACTGAACAAGTTTTCTTTAGTTATTTTATATCAAAAGTACAGTGTTTTTGCATCAGCACTGTCATTCATAAACAGGGAAGAACAAGGTGTCACAAGAATCTCCTGTTGTGTTCTAAAGCAGGGCAACAGTGGACCAGAGTGACTTAGGTCCTAGTCCCCTTCCTCACCTTCTTGACACACAGACAACACATCCTGCACTCTTTCTTGGTTTTTGCTTCCTTACTGTGATGAAAACCAAGAAGGAACAATCGTAGGCTATATTTTTCCATCCTATTCTCTCAGGGACTGAGGTAGCAAACAGCCTAGAAGGCAGGCACCTGAGCATATGTGCAAAGTTCTTCATAAACATTTGACAGTGATAGTAACACAGGCTAAGAATGAACCCCTGCATTTAGGGCATCTTCTATGCACTAATGCACCTTTAAAATCATTGCTTCAAGTTTTCTTTCTTGCCAAAGCAGGCTCATTTAAATCCAGCTTCTTTGTCGGACTTTTTCCTCTCCCTCCAATTGACTGGAAGTACATTGACCTCTGGGTCAAGAGATCCAGCTGCTGTGCAGAACTGGAAAGCCAGCAATAGTTAACTTAGCTAAGCCCTTGGCTTACCAGAAGGCTCTGCATCTCCATATTATTGGGGAAGGACACTCAGGGGCAGAGGGAGGTAGCTTCAGTCTTCTCTCTATCCACCATGATGGGTGAGAACTTCTCAAGTGTCTCTGGGTTAAATTCTATTTGTAAGTACAATGGGAGGGCTGAACTAGATCACCAAGTTCTTTTGCATGTCTCAGTGCTCTGCCACAGTGTGGCTGAGCAGTGAACCTTAATGTATTGGGAGAGAACTCACATTCCACCCCAGTGGTGAGCCCTTGACCCCCAGAGGCAGGCTCCATGCACTAAGTTTTCCAAGCTTCCTGCTACCACCTCATTCATTGAACAAGACAGGCCTGCAGTTCTTTCAATCTAGCCCCTGCCATCCAGCCTTACTGTAAACCTGGGACCTTGCCTATGTGTGGGGACAAACTCTTCCAGTCTGCATCAACAGGTGTGGACTGATCTGAGTGGACACTAGAGTGCCACCTGTTTACTCCCTCTGCAAGAAATCAAGGAATATTTGGTGCAGGAGAGAACAGGGCATGGCAATTTCACAAAGTAGTGGATGATCTGTTCTCAAGCAGCATTTCCAAAATACTGTTTCACAGTGATTGGTTTGACCTGTATCAAGACAGCATGTGCTCCAATGGTTAAGAATTTATACAAACTCAAAGAAAACTTTCTGAAACATCTTTTACTGAAGCATGGATAGAAAGATATGTAGCCTATCAATCAATGTGTTATCCCAAAGAAAACACACCCAGTGACCACAAACCATCCCAAACTGGAGCATGACACATGGCCCCTCTTCTCTTTACGAGTAAGCTTTTAAGGTGTTAACAGCACTTTATCTCCATTTTATTTCTCCCAGAAATATTTTGGCCCACTTCCCCTTATTACTTTTTAAAATTAGAAGTGTTTTGAGACCAGGTCTGGTGCTGGCTCTGAACTCCTGATAATCTTCTGAGTGCTAGGATTACAGGTATGAGTCACCATGTTGGGCTGTTGCAGCTACTATCTAATTTTTTTCTACTCTTTTTTGTTTGTGTGTGTGTGTGTGTGTGTGTGTGTGTGTGTGTGTGTACACATGCACATGGAGGCCAAGAGGTCAAACTCAGGTATAGTTTTTCAGGAGCTGTCCATCTTGTTTTGAGATATTTTAAATTGGCATCTGTCTTTCCAGTGCTGGGATTACGTGTAACTGTGATTAAAAGGGGAACCTCCATGCCTGGCTTTTTTATACAAGAGTGCTAGGGATGCCAAGCACTTTATGGACAGAGCTCTTTCCCCAGGCCCAAGCAGAATACTATTGAGAAGTGCTCTTCCACTAACCCCTAAGTCAGTAAATGAGTAGAAAGGAATGTGGGCCAGAGGAGTTGAATCCAAGCCCACTATCTTGTCAACTGTATAAGGCAGCATGGCATAAGGAAACAGGCTGGAGAGGGCTAGGGAATTTGTTCTGGACTTCTGAAACTAACTCCAAGAAGTAATCGTTGTCTAGGTCAGAGGCAGACTTTGCAGGATATAAAGGGAATGCTTTTCAAAGTGGTGGATGGACCTGGTTCTCCTCAATTCAGTAGCTCATGCCATGTGTACACACACACACACACACACACACACACACACACACACGCCTTGAGCATATTGCTTGGAGTGGAAACTCCATTGGTACTGCAGTGGCTACAGTGGCTGGGTGGGTAGTGCAGCACACACACACTGTAGTTCTCCTCCCTGTTACTTTTCATCCCTAGACAGTGTTAGTGCGCCTCAGCCTGACCATCCTCAGACAGCCTCCCTCCTCAGACAGCCTCCCCTGGCTCTCCAGGCTCAGTCCTTTGTGAGGTGCCCTGCCTCCCTGTGGGGTTGCTGTAAAGGGACATCACTGGCATCTTTACTTCCCACTTCCAAGAGCACCGACTTCACAAAGTTCTAGGGCTTTCTCTGGACTCACTGCCAGCAGGGTATCCAGCTCGGCCAGGAGGGCTCCCGAGTTGGGCGGCGGGTATAGTAGCTAAGTTGAGGACGTGCGCCTGGCAGGCGGTGCCCACCTCTACCCAGCCATAGTCACTCCGGCCTCTTAGCTGGGCCTGGAGCCACCAGAGCCTACGCAGCGCCCCTACCGCCTGCTTTTCCGCCTCCATCTCCTCCTCTTTCTCCTTCCCCTGGCGGTGCAGTCACAACCGGTTCAGACTGGCCTGGGTGCCCCGAAGAGGAGGTCGGAGGGGACACCACCCCGGGAGAGAGTCCGTGAAGGTGGAGCTGGCGGCGGGGCGGGTTTCACGCTCCATGTGGCGGCTCCAGCGTGGGGCTCAGCGGGGCACCGGGCGGCGGAACGACCCGTTGCCCAGCCGGTAGCCAAGCGGAGGGAGGTGCGCCCCCGGAGCCCCTGCCGAGGCGGGACTCAGGTAAAGGGCCAGAGGGGTCACTCTGCACACTCAGAGCTGCCACGGGAAGCGGTGGCGATGCTGTCACTCACTAGCTGGAGCGCAGCTGGCTGGTCCCAGGGTCTTCGGCGCGCTGGCAGAGGCGACCCTCTGCACCCGGTTTTGAGTGCAGGCTTGGTTGTGAATGGCATTTCCAAGAACCCGAGAGTTGTATTTTACATGGAGTAGGAAGAGAAACGGAAAGGCGATCCTGGGGGAAGAGAACACCCCTGGGTGAGGTTTGGGGTGCTGATGTGTTCCAAGACTCTAGGGATAGCTTCTCTGCGTGCTAGTGGCACAACAGAAAGTTGTAAGACCTCCATTTCCCACAGAGCCCCAGGGCCTCCGGAGCGTGGACAGTAGGGGTGCTCCGGAGCGTGGAGAGTAGGGGTTGGGGAGCAGGGTGCGCGTAGCTGCGAGGACAGGAGCGTGCGGGGTGTGGGTGGGCACCGCCCTGAGCCAGGGCTGCGGACCACTGGGCAGTTCTTGCTAGTGCAAAACAGCTGCCCCACGGCCCGGTGGGACACCCACTCCTCGGCCACCTGAAGCAGAACTTGGAAGGATTTGATCCTATGCCCCTACTCTGGCTTGCCTAGATAATTTAATCTGTACAAAAACTTAGAGAGCCGCTAACCATTGAAATTGACTATCAAAAGCAAGTCAGGACTTTACCTCATTCTTGGGTTGCCAGATCTACAAATCCATAGGGGAAAGTTTAAACGGTGTTTAAAGTATGTATATTTTTTATACACGGAACTGCTTGATATATGATTAACTTTTTAAAACCCATTTCATGGACTACAGTTCTGTTGTAATTTTTAAATCTTGATTTTCTTGGATAGTAGATTGAAGTGCATGTCCGTCAACCTCAGCCTATACTTTTCAGTAGCTTAGAAATTGTCAGGCAAAGGACTGAGGAAGCTGAAGTCGGCTGCTCCACACAATTAAGCTTCTGTTATTAAGTAGATAGGGACAGAAATCCTGGTACCCAATAATACTCCCGCAGGCAAACTACCCCCACCTAAGATTCTCGCCCGTAATGCAAGTGTTTCAGGTGCAAACTCGCAACCGCTTCTACTTTCAACACCGCTGATGGATGTCTTCTTGTCTCCCGCCCTTTCGTGTTTGGGTTAGTGCAACAGCAGACATCTTTCACATCCCCAAGAAAGGGTATACATACAGGAAGGGAAAGGTGTGGTGAAGAACATCATTAGGGACTCTTGACTGGCTTTGAATATTTTCCTTCTGGACTCTGCAAAGCTAGTTATGGTGTGCAGTGTCTGGTGTCTGAATGTTTGTCATAACAGATGTGTGGCTGCAGCAGAAGCTAGAGTGAAAGGTCAAGCATTACACACAGAGTCAGATCTCCAATTTTTGCTTCCACCTCTCTTTTGAACCCTCAATTTTTGGTGTTTCTTTCTACATTAAACTATCTGCCAAATATGATTCATAGAATGCAGTTGGGTGGAGAACGCCTGGGGACAAGGGCAGAAGGAAACACTTTCTTGAACAATCACAGCTTTCTAAGAGGTATCACCCAGTAACTTCAGTTTTAAAAGATTGAAAAAAAAAGCAGCTATTTTTAAACAGTTGATTTATTCTTTGGAGGTTTTTTTGTAGATGCCAAAATGTTCTTTATGGATAAAAAGATTAAATTATAATTTACAATTGAGTTCAGAAGAAAAAAGATCTCTTCCTTCAAAGAGTTTAGTGGTGAAGACAAGCATGCTTGCATACATCTATATAAAGGTGATATAGGGGCTGGAGAGATGGCCTAGTGGTTAAGAGCGCCAACCGCTCTTACAGAGGACCCGGGTTCGATCCCCAGCACCCACATGGTGGCCGAGAACCGTCTGAAACTCCAATTCCAGGAGAACTCCAGTTCCACGGGAATCTGACACTCTCTTCTGACTTGTATGCAGACAATACATTCACACACATACGGAAATAAATTAAAAAAAAAAAGGTGGTATAATTGGAGGGATCAAAGGACAGCAGCACCCATGATATACTATTGTATGACCAAGAACAGGAAAGGTCATTCAAGGTCATGAACAGAAAAGCTTTGTAGTGGGTGCGTGCAGGGGGAAAAGGTCCTCACTGACAGAAAGGAGACTTGCCTAGTACAGATTGCTACAATTTGGGTGTGTTAGAAAGAAGCAAAATCCAAAAAGGAGTAACTAACCACAAAAAAAAGAGAAAGAAGCACAATCCTTGGGAGCAGCTAGACCCTGAAATTTAAAACAGATAAGCTGGAAGGAGAGCCACTGAACCAGATGTCAAGCTGCAAATTAAATGTGGTTGAATGTTACTATATCTGCACCAACAATCTCAGTATCTGTAGTTATATTTTTGCTTTTAAGTTTAATTTTGTGAATTTCCTCTAAAATAAGTAAATGGTTAAAATCCTCATGTTTGCTGTCCATCTACATTTCTGTAAAAATACAACACAACAAAACACTAATGTGTTCCCAATGTTTTCAACCTCAGTGGTGTTTTTTCTCTAGACCCGGTGTATGGTGTGAAAATGCTTAGCTTCAGTTCAGACTTTGGGTAAGAAAACACCTTAACCTTCCTGGGCCAATAGAGTAATGCCACTATCTGTTCTTGGTTTCAGTTGTTAATAATAATTGTTAGTGAGCCAGGCCTAGTGGCTCATGCCTTTAATCCCAGCACTCGGGAGGCAGAGGCAGGTGGATCTCTGTGAGTTCAAAGCCAGCCTGGTCTGCATAGTGAGCTCCTGGCCAGCTGGTACTAAAGAGAGACCCTGTCACACACACACAAAGAAAAGGTAGATTCAGAATTTAAACCCAAGCCTGTCCTTTGAACCACTGTTGTCAGACTGAACTTGCATGGTACCTTGGATTAAGGTTTTGGTAGTTGGGCCTGATTCCTGCAAGGGACTCTCCTCAACTGTCTTCTTTACATCCTCATTCCCATCTTTCTGACTGATGGCATTCTATACATTCAATTACAGGGCATCTTTCAGTGTGTTTGTGCATCTTAGAACTGTCATATGAAGATTGGTATGGTAATCCTCTAAAAGCAGTCAGAATTGTGCCTTCAAAGACAGCCTGGGCTCTAATGAGTCAGCCCTCCCTTGCACCAAGGCAACATTGCTGAATGCTGGTGGCACAGGCCTTTAATCCTAGCACTTGGGAGGCAGAGGCAGGCAGATCTTTGTGAGTTCAAGCCCAGCCTGGTCTACAGAGTTAGTTCCAGGACAGCTGGGGATACAGGGAGACCCTGTCTCTAAAAGACCCCCCCCGCAAAAAAAAAGATAGACTACATTTAGCATTTATGTGAATTTTATTTTTATTTTTCAATGTTATCATATGTGTACAAACTTATGGAGTACTGTATTGTACTTCATAGTGTTCTCTGTCTTTTTCTATGCTATTATGATTCACAGTATTTCATTCTTTTTATGTGTATGTGACTAAAACTGAATGTTTTACATCTGAAAGAATGGGGTAATTATGCAGTCATCCAAAGATGTCATCTGATATTATGTTGGAAAAGGCAGACTCAGGGGATTATTATTTATTGTTTTAATCTTCACTGGTGAGTTTGGGTAGCCTTTGAAAGCCAGCGCTGGAAACAGACTCTAAAAAACAATTCTCCTTCACCCCACAGTGCTTTCTAGATGTACTCCATGCTGCATGAAAGTTAGTTGAAAAATCATTTGGAGATACAGGGCATTAAGCTTTTTGTGTGTTTTTGGTTTGTTTGTTTGTTTGTTTGTTTGTTTGAATCTCCAGTGGACCTGGAATTCCCTATGTAGACCAGGTTGGCCTCTGTCTTACAGAGATCTGCCTGCCTCTGCCTCCTGAGTGCTGCTACCACACCTGGCAACACAAGGCAATTAGATGAGTAGGTTCTTTATGCATTCATTTCAAAAGATTTGCTAAGATTTTCTGTGTGTTAGTCATAATTCTTAGCGCTAGATTATGAGTTGGGCTTCAGGGTTGGGTCTGATAACAAAGTAGGAGGGTCTATTGGACTAAATTTTATCATGGCAAGTTTCCTCAATGTGCTCTAAGATCTAGGGAAAACCAACTCTTGGAGAGGTATGAAGGAAGAGGAAAGGGCCCAGGGATCTCTGTATGAGGCCAGCCTGGTTTATGTAGTGTGTTCTAGGCCAGCTGGGCCCACCCAGGGAGACCCTATCTATAAAGATAAACAAAAGAGAAATGAAGCTTTAGGCTCAGGCTTAAAGGAAGCTCAGGAGTTTGCCAGGTGGGCACTCGGACAAGGCAGCATCCCAGCTGCATGTCACAGCTCTTAGGGACTGAAGGTCCAAGTCTCATGTATTGAAGAAGCTCAAGTGCTGAGCTGCAGGCTCAGATGTGGAAACAGGCTTGTGAGCTATTCTAGACCATACAGCTATATGTCTGTTCATTACAGACCAGAGGAAAACTGGCTTGGTGTTTGCAGTGTCTAAATATCTGATGTCAGATGGACAAACCATGGATTTATAAAATCAAAGGTTTTTTTTTTTTCCCCCCTTTCATGTGTGCTTAAGTTTTTGAAAAGCATTGTAGTTTCAGTTTGGGGGCTGAAGAGATGGTGCAGCAGGTAAGAACACTGGCTGCTCTCGTGAGGACCCAGGTTCAATTCCCAGCATCCACATGGAGGTTAACAACCATCCATAACGCCAGTTCCAGAGGATCTAACCTCCTCTTCTGACCTCGGTGGGCACTGCATGACATGCATGCACCTACATACATGCAAGCAATACACTCATACAATACACTCATAAGAATAACAATAAAATATTTTTAAAAAGAAAAGCATTGCAGTTTCAGTGATGGAAGATTGTGTAGTCAGTGATAGCAAAATGGTCACTTTTTTATTTAATTAAATTAATTTATTTGAGCAGGTTCTCACTATGCAGTCCTGGCTAGCCTATAACTTGCTATGTAGACAGAGCTGGCCTCAAATCACAGAGATCCTCCTGCCTCTGCCTCTGGAGTGCTGGGATTAAAGGTGTGGACCGCCATGCCCAGCTTTGTCCATGGGTAGGCTGAGGGCTGAGGAATGATGGAGGATTTGCAGAGAAGGGCACAGAACTGACATAAGCAGAAAACATCAGCTTGAAGGATGGGTGGCTGTAGGAAGCAGGAGTGGGTAGGGGGGTACATTGCTGGTGTCTGTGTCAGGCCAGAGGGGAAGAGTGTGATGCTGTTCAAAGGCCCCTGAAATACTCTATGCAGTAAAGAGGGCGTGTATTGGTTAATATTCACTGTCAACTTGACTGGATTAAGAATTAAGGTAGAGCCAGGCGTGGTGGTACACACCTTTAATCCCAGTACTTGGGAGGCAGAGACAGGAGGATCTCTGGGAGTTCAAGGCCAGCCTGGTCTACATAGCAAGTTCCAGGCCAGCTGGGCTACAGGGAGACTCTGTCTCAAAAAGACCCTCCCAAAAAAGAATCAAGGTAGAAACACATACCGTTAGGTGTATCCATGGGGCTGCTTGTAGAAAGGCTTAAGGAGGGGCTGGAGAGATGGCCTAGCGGTTAAGAGCACTGACCGCTCTTACAGAGGACCCGGGTTCGATCCCCAGCACCCATATGGCGACCAAGAACCGTCTGAAACTCCAATTCCAGGAGAACTCCAGTTCCAGGGGAATCCGACGCCGTCTTCTGACCTCCGCAGCATTGCACGACACGGGTGCACAAACTTGCATGCAGACAGTACATTCATACACATACAGAAATAAAAAAAAAAATTGTAAAAAAAAAAGAAAGGCTTAAGGAGGAACACCCACCCAGAAAGTGGGCAGCACCATCCCATAGGCTGAGGCCCTAGACTAACTAAAAGGTGAGAGTAAGCAGAATACCAGCATTCATCTCTGTTTCCTGACTTTGGATGCAGTAAGTCCAGCTGCTTTACATTCCTGCCACTGTTATTTCCTCACCATGATGGACTATATCCTTGAACCCCGAGCCAAAATAAATACCTTACTTAGGTTCCTTTGCTAGTTGCAGCAGGAGATAAGAAATGCAGAGGCTTTGTACAAGGCCAAGAGAAGTGTGGTGATGTTGGAGAGAGGATCCATGAATCTGGGACCTACGAGTGTCCAGTGGAGATTTAGATATAGAGAGTGGTGAAGAAAGGTTGAGAGGGAAGGTCTGATGCTTTTGAGAAATTCGGCCTTTTTGAGGTATAGCAGAGACCGTTTTTCCCTTTTTGTCTTAACATTTCATAGAAAATCAAGTTGTTATTTTTTGTTTTGATTATTTCTAGGAGAATTATTTTTGTTTCTAGTTGAAAACTTGGTTAGGCTGATGGTCCAAGATTTTTGGGTGCAAATAAGCTTTGTCCTAGACTGTGTGGGTAGGAGGGTAGAGCTGAATCGTCAGCCAGGCTTGGCTATTGCATGTGGGTAGGTGAGTGTGTGATGCTCTGTGGTCTGAGTGTTTGTATCCCTCCCTGCCTTGACATCCTAATCCTTAAGCAAAGCATGGTTTATTACATTTGCATTCTGGAATACCCGAGGAGGCTGAGATGGAAGGATCATGCTTTCTAAGGACAGCTTGAGCTACACTGGAGACATTAGTTTTTTTTTTTGTTTTTTTTTTTAATTCAACAGCACAAAATGAAGTAGTTTGAATGCCTATGGTGTTAGGTTTAGGAGATGAGGTCACTTAGATCCTACCACTGGAGTCTACAGTAGTGGGAATAGTGTCCTTTCAAAAGAGAGCCTCCCCTTCCATCTGAAGATACAGATCTTCTTTTCCTGCGAGCATATAGTGAGCTCTCATAGACAGATGTGTGGGCCTTCATCTTGGCCTTCAGTCCAGGAGCTTTGAGATAAACTTCTTATAAGCTACACAGTTTTGTTAGTTTCCTCAGTGACTAAGAAAGGGTAGAAGTTGACTCTTGCTCTAGTTCCTCTGTTTGCCCTAAGCCTCCTCTGACCTCTTCCTCCCTTGCTTGTCCTTCCTCCACCAAGAGAGAAGCAGTACAGTTGGTCAGAAGGTTTTTATTCCATAGGATAGAGACTCTTGCCTGTTTTCATTGTTACTTGTAGTATGAGGTCAAGTGTGAAGTTTTACATTTGTCCATTATGTTGTCAATTAAAAAAAAAACTCAGATTGTGGAATTTTATATCCTGGATTATTTGAAGAGGGGTATCCTATCTGTAGTAAATACCATTAGAATTATGCCCAGTCTATAGTAAATGCCATTAGAATTATTACAAATCACTGCCTGCCAACATTTGATCCTGATTTGAGTGGGGTAAGTACTAAGGAAAAACCAAAGACATTATTTTCTAGATGTTTAAACAATCCAGTAGCTGGCTACTCTTGAACTCTAGGGGACTAATAATTCTTCATTAGAAGTGGGTATGGAAATGTCAAAAGACTCTCAAGGTTATTAAATTGCAGGTACTACATATTGTTTTATTCTTTCCTAGGTTCTGTGTTTTTAATTCACTGTCATTCTTTTCTACATATGAGAAAATCAAGGCTCGGGCAGTCAAGTCATTAGTTCAGACTCCCATGGTGAGTAGCAGTCTGAATCTGGACACAGATACACATTTATAAACAAAGCCAGGAGCTGGAGAGATAGTTAAGCAGTTATGAGTGGGTATCTCTCTTGCCAAGGACTTGAGTTTGGTTCCCAGCATCCACCCGCAGTGGGCAGTTTGGTCATAGCTCCAGCTCCAGGGAATCCTACATCCTCTTCTGGCTTATTCCATGTTGTTTTCCTGTTTCTATACAGGCACATGGCAGCCAGAGCTCATGGCTGTTTATTTTCATAGGTTTGAATTTGTGTTTTGTTTTACAGTTCTGATTATTTTTTGGGGGGTGTTTATTTCTTCCTGTGTCTGGGAACGGCTTTGCCCTCTTGCTCCTTTTCTGGGCTGAAAGGCCCATGGAATAAGTAACTTATGATTCCTTGGTTTTTATTTTTCAGGTACAAACCCATTTCTAGGTTAGGACCTGGGCATGTGTATTATTGAGGCAGTGCATCTGGGTGTGGCGAGGACTCCAACCTAGGGTGCCACAGGCACAAGTTTATCTCCATCATGTTATAGATAGGATCTTATAATCCTGATCAATTTACAACATTCACTTGCTTTCTCTTTTAAAATCAGCTTTATTGGGCTGGAGATTATAGCTCAGTTGGTAAGCCCTAGGCTTAAATCCTAGCATGTACCACTGGGTTTGGTGATAATGATAATCTCAGCACTCTGATGTAGAAGCACTTCAAGGTCATCCTTAGCTGTGTAGTGGTTCTAGGCAGCCTGGACTCCTTAAGACCCTGTAAGAAACAAATAAGCTTTGCTGGAGTATAATGTACAACAATAAAACTAAGTAATTAAAATGTAGTACAAGTTTGAACAATGTGCCCAGTTGGTGTGCATATTCTTCTTGTTTGTTTGTTTTGTTTTTGGTATTTTTGAGACAGGGTCTCCCTGTATCCCCAGCTGGCCTGAGGCTCACTGTGTAGACTAAGCTAAGCTTGAACTCCCAGAGATCTGCCTGTCTCTACCTCTCAAGTGCTGGGATTAAAGGCATGCGTCACCATGCTGGGCTGTATATTCATTCTTTAATAGCAGATTTTCTTAAGCTATATTTGACATATCATAACAATCACTTATGTAAAATATGCAGTTTGATAGTTTTTAATATATTACAAATACCCCAGCCACTATCAACCATGGAGTGCTTCTATTAGCCCTGCCCAAAGAAATCTCACCATTTGTAGCCATTCCCCATTGCTTCCCAAAAGCTTGAGTCCTAGACTAGGAGGCAATGGGGAATTGCCTCCAGAGTACTAAGGTTTGTGCTAAGACACCTGGCTAGTCTATCTGAATATATAGAATTTTCTCAACAAATACCAATCAATTTTAGACTGATGACATTAATTTTAATTCTTTTTCTTTCTTTTCTTTCTTTTCCTTCCTTCCTCCCTCTTCTTTCTTTTCCTTCCTTCCTCCCTCTTCTTTCTTTTCCTCCCTTCCTCCC
>VZQC01004283.1:1839333-1929252 GCA_009823505.1 Rhizomys pruinosus | reverse complement strand
CCTTCCTTCCTTCCTTCTTTCCTTCCTTCCTTCCTTCCTTCCTTCCTTCCTTCCTTCCTTCCTTCCTTCTTGCTGTGTAGCATAGTCTGGCTTGAACTCTTAGTCCTCAGGCTCCCAAGTGCTGAGATTATAGGTATAAACTACTATGACAACCTGAGCTATATTTTTTTACTCACCTCAGTGTTGACTAGATCAAGTGAAATCAACCAGAAATCAACCATTTCTTTCCAGGATAAAGTCACATGACCCAAACCTCCAAATAAACGTGTCAGCTCAAGTCCATTTGGATTGTGATGAGGATTTAAGCAAAAATATGCTTATTTTTATCTCTTCGTAGATTTCAAGTGAAAATGTATCTATTAATCTTTATCAAGTTCATTGGGGAAAGATTGTTGTAGAGAGGGAGATTCTAAATTGCTCTGTATTGGGGAAAATCAATATAATATGCATCTGTACATTTCAAGGACAAAAAGTTTACATGTCAATATTAAATATTGATCTAAATGCCAAATATAGAAAAAAATTCTACCAGTGTAAAGATTTGAGAAAACAAATAATTGGAGCCTGAACACAATGAGGCATTAGAACCTAAAGTTCACCTCAGAGGAAATGTGTGATCCATTTTCTGGAGGAAGTGCCTACAGCTTGACAGTTCACCTTTTTCTCTATTAGAACAAACCCCAGTTTAGGGAAAGGTTATTCCTTCTCTCCTGATAACCTAGTTATTTCAAATAGTCACATCTTATGATAAATTTGATTTCATCCTTTACTTGGTAGGTTTTGTTATTTATTTATTTATTTATTTATTTTGGTCTCTTACAGGGTTTCCCTGTAGCCTGTCCTGGAACTCACTATGTAGGCCAGGCTAGCCTTGAATTCACAGACATTCGCCTTCCTCTGGGATTAAAGCATGTGCCACCATGCCAGGCAGGTCTTGTTATTTTAGGGGAAAATGTATTACTTATATAATATAAGTGGTTTATTAATGTTGAGTTTTTTCATTATATTTATTTAATATGTATGAATGTTTTACCTGCATGTATGTAAGTATTGCACATGTGTGCAGTGCCTATGGAGACCAGAAGAGGGTGTTGGATCCCCTGGAACTGGAGTTACAGATGGTTGTTAGCCACCATATGGGGACTGGGAACTGAGCCCAGATCCTCTGCAAGAGCAGCCTGTCCTCTTGACCCCTGAGCCACCTCACCAGTCCCATTGTTAGGAATTTTTCATGTTTCCAACTGCATTTAGAATCACAATGGAAACACATCTCTGGTGTGTATCTCTGGGTATATCCATGAGGATGATTACAGAAAAGTATAACTGAGAAGGAAAGGCCTGTCCTGAATGTGAACTGTACAAGTGCATGATCTGGGGGCCTGTACTGAATCAAATGGCGACCAGCTGAACACCAACCCCCAGCCCCCAGCTTCAGCAGCAGTGTGACGGGTTGCCTTACTCCTGTCAGCAGGCCTTCTCACTCCTGCCAGCACATCATTACAGATATCTCACTTCAGACAATGAGCCAAAATAAACCCTTCCTCCCTCAAGTTACTTTCTGTCAGATAAAGTGTCATAGCAATGAGAAAAGTAGAATTCTGTTGGATGTGAACATAGGCTATAGTTTCTTATGTGTCAATGGAGAGAGCCTTGGTCACTGCAAGCCCAAACATCTGCCCTCTTCACATTCAAACCCATCACTCCTGGCTGCTTCCACATGTAGCCTCCTGTTACTCCTCATGCTTAGGCCACCCTGAATCTCACTTTCTTTCTAGTTTATGAGGCTTCTGCATCTGCTTCTGTCTTGACCACCTTCCATTCCCTTCAGCCTTTCTACACTTTCTACCTGTTGGCAATCTTGCACTCTCATGGAATGTCTTTCCTTTCTAACTGGGCCACAAGATCTAGTTTATAAAGATTGAGGCTTTTATCTTATCATGCCTTTCAGTATCAACTGCAATACAATAAAACTCATTTTGAATCAAAACTAACCTTTGCCATGCTACATTTCCATAAACATTGGGATGAATGAGCTTACTGGAAATACCAATTAGTTTGGAGTTTCTATAAGGAAAAAAAACTGTCAGATAAGAGAATTTATATTGGATAACAAGATTCAAAGAAGGTAAAAAGAAATTTTCATGGGGCTCGAGAGATGGCTCAGTGGTTAAGAGCACTGACTGCTCTTGCAGAGGACCCCAGTTCAATTCCCAGTACCCACATGGTGGCTAAGAACCATCTTTTAGCCGCATGTGGTGGTGCATACCTTTGGTGCATACCTTTAATCCTAGCACTCAGGAGACAGAGGCAGGCAGATCTCTGTGAGTTCAAGGCCAGCTTGGTCTACAGAGTGAATTCCAGGCCAGCTGTGCTATAGGGAGACCCTGTCTCAAAAAAAAAATAAAAGAAATTTTCAGAAAGAGATGTCATATGTATTAGTTAGTTTTTCATTACTATAACAGATAGTTTACAAGATACTGTGAGCACAATGTAAAGCTAATCTACTTTCTTCACAGTCGAGCCACAAGAGGGAGATAAAGAGGAAGGGCCAGCTCACACTATCCTGCAAGAGCATGCTGGGAAACTTAACTAAGTGACCAATGACCAAAAATTCCCAGTAGGTCTACCTGTCAGTATTTCCACTGCCTTCCAGTAGCACCAAGCTGGGACTAAGCCTTTAACACACAGACCTTTCAGGACACTTAGGATCCAAATTCTAGCAGCAAACCTACTCATTATTCTTCTCAGCTTTATTTTTGGCCCAGATGGAATTAAGTGGGGTATGCACTGAGTTCTCATAGCATACTTATCCTGCTACAAGTAAAGGCATGAATACTAGGTAATTTTACAAGTAATTTGAATTTAAAGACTAGCAAAGCCAGTTTAGAATCTCCATGGGATCAGTAGAGCTGGGAAGTGTTTCAACATACTTGTACAGACAACAATCAATTCCATACACTTCTTTCCTTTGGGCCTTTTACTCAAGATGCGCAGTTGAGGAGAGAAGTCCAACTGTTCTTCCTTGGGTCATATGTCACTTATATTAGTTATTTTTCTGTTGTTACGATAAAACACTAAGACCAAGAGAATTTACAAGAAAAAGTTTATTTGAGCTTACAGTTCCAGGTTCCAGAAGAATTAAAGTCCATCATAGTGGGGAGGCATGGTGAGATGATTGGAGCAGGTGAAGATCTTACATCTTCAAGCAGGCACAGGAAGCAGAGGGTGACTAGAAATCCAGGCAAGGCTTAAGAACTCTCTAAGCCTGCCACTCTATTGACCAGGATCAAAAACCTTGATGAGGGGCTGGAGATCATCTCTGAGGTTAAGAGCACTGCCTGCTCTTGCAGAGAACCCAGGTTGGATTCCCAGCACCCACATGATGGCTAACCAGTTCCAGGGGATCCAATGCCCTCTTCTGACCTCTTGGAGCATTGCACAACTCAGGTACACCCACCTGCAGGCAGACAATATACTCATAAACAAAATTTAAAAATTAAATATTAAAAAAACCTTGATGAAGCAGTTCCACCTTCTTTGTACCCCTCAGTTTGACCTGTGTAAAGAAAATCAAGAGTCTTTATGAAAAGGGGAAAAATGAAGACTTTGTAGACTTTGACTATGAAGTGTCCTCTACAGGTTCATGTCTTGATTACTAAGTGACAGGCTATTGGGAAGTGATTGGGTCCAGAGGGCTCTGACCTAATTTGTGCATTAATCCCCAGATAGAACCCTGGCTGATGGCAGTACTGAAAGGTGGTGATAGAAGGAGGTAGTGCCTCAAGGAAGGTTATATAGCTCACTAAGAGTGTACTTTGAAGACTGTCCCATGACCCCTTCCTCACTTTTTGCTTCCTGCTGCAAGGAAGTTGACAGGCCATAGAGCCAGTGAGCATAGATACAAACCTCTGAACTGTGACCAAAACAAACAAATTTTGCTCTCAAGTTATTTTCTTTTTTTAATTAAAAATTGTTTTTTACACAATTTTTTCTGTATTGTATAATATTACCAGTAACTTTTCTTTTGTTCGACAGGGTTGGTAGGGCTTGGTGTGGAATTATCCTGCACCTTTCCCATGTTGTCTCTTCTTCGTGTCCCTGGCATATGGGTTTCTCTGCCTGTATTCCAGTGTGAATCCCAAATGCCTCTTCACTGTGATGAAGGCTTGCTTTGCTTGCCTCCTTCAGATGCCTTCATTGTTTGTTTGATTGATTTGTTTTTCTCCTTTACTCCTTGCTTATGAAGTGTTGACTTGTCTAAGCTTTAGGCTTTAGGCTTTCTATTGGAAGCCTAACTCACTCTTCCCTTTCTGTTCTTAATGTTCTCCAAAAAATCCACTTGGACACTCCTTTCGGGGGGGGGCGGTGAGGGACGGGGGGGCTTACCTGTGCTTCAAGTGGTCTTGGGAGATCCTTGATCTCAAGACTCACACAAACCCACCTTTTATACCAGGTGAGAGGACAACTCCGCCCCCACAACCACACAACGAAATGCAGTCAAACACTCTGCCTGGCTGAAGCACCTCAGCTCCTACCTGTGGTCTTGGGAGATCCCGATCCCCTTAAATTATTTTCTTAGGTGTTGCACCCTCATGAAAAACTAACATGAAAGATTGACTTGTTTCTAACATTGCCTTATCGATGAGGCAGGGTAGGAGTGTGGTGGCACTGGGAATGGGGGAACAGGACATCACTGGACAGTGCTGCTCACTGTGTCCTACTGAGGTGTCACCTGCATAATCTGGGAGACCACGGTGGGTGGGTCAGGAGTTGTGGGTCAACAGCATGGGAACTTGTGTTTTTAGGGCCCAGTGGATAGCTTAGTAGGTATTCCTGTGGGGAATTTATTCCTGCTCTAGGTGTTAAAATACCACTCAGGCAAGGCAAGGTGGAGCGAGGTAGTTGAAGAAAGGAATTTCTGTCTACTTTGGTTTGCAAGGGAGATAATCCTCCACCCCCCCCACACACACTCCCAGAAGCTCCAGTTTTTTTTTTCCAGGAGTCTGCCTCTGCCTGAGTCAGCATGTACAGTCCCCAAGCACCACAATTTAACAATTTAAATGAAGCCTGACCTCACAGGTATTTGTCTTTACATAACCTGTCTCCTTAGATATTTGGTTATTCCTATCTAATTTGGGGAATTAAGACTGTATTTTCCCTAAAAGAGATTCTAAACAGGAATATCAAAGTCCAAAATTGTCATTAGAGAGACAGACAAGCAGGACAAACAAGCTTGTGACACATACTTGTTAATCCAGTGCTGGAGAGGTGGAGACAAATGAACCCCTGGGGCACACGGGCAAGCCAGCCTCACCCAAGTTGGGGGCTGGCCAGATGGCTCAGCAGGGAAAGGTGCTGTCAGCCAAGCCTATTTTGTAATTGTCCATGTATATGTTTAGAAAATCATTTTAGTTTTTAATTCAGGAAAATATTTAATTTTAAAGACTTTTTTTTTTTTGAGACAGGGTCTCCCTATAGCCCCAGCTGTCCTGGAATTCACTCTGCAGACCAGGCTGGCCTTGAACTCACAGAGATCAACCTGCATCTGCCGCCCTAGTGCTGGGATTAAAGGTGTGCACCACCACACCTGGCTTAAAGACTTATTTTTAATTGTGTGTGTGTGTATGTGTGTGTGTGTGTGTGTGTGTGTGTGTATGTGTGTGTACAAGTGTAAGTACTTACAGAGTCTAGAAGGCGGCATCAAATCCTCTGGAGCTGGAGTTGCAGATGGTTGTGACCACCTGACATGGATGCAGAAACCATACTCAAGTTCTCTGCAAGAACAGTGTGAGCTCTTGACTGCTAGCCCTCTCTCCAGCACTGGAAGTGGTATTTTAATCTAAAACCTTATTCTCATCACACTCTGAATATTCTTATCTTTTCTTTTTTTTTCTTGTTTGTTTTCAGTGCCTGAAGAAAAACAACACCTTGATTTTGACTTACAATGGAATTTCAGAAGTCACCGGATGGTGGGTGGGGCTGGGTGATTGTTCTGGTCTCCTTCTTCACCCAGTTTCTGTGCTATGGATCGCCCTTAGCTGTTGGGGTTTTATATGTAGAATGGCTGGATGCGTTTGGTGAAGGAAAAGGAAAAACAGCCTGGGTGGGATCCCTGGCAAGTGGAGTTGGCTTGCTTGCAAGTAAGTGGATACATTTATTATCTTTACCCCCCTTTTTTTTGGTCTTTTTGAGACAGGGTCTCCCTGTAGCCCCAGCTGGCCTGGAACTCGTTCTGTAGACCAGGTTGGCCTTGAACTCACAGAGATCTGCCTGCCTCTGCCTCCCAAGTGCTAGGCATCTTTACCCTTTAATCACTTAATTACTTCTGTTACATCATTAACATTGTGCAAAGCATAGAAGGCTTTAAAAATTTTTTAAATTTTATTTATTTATGTTTATGAATGTACTGTCTGCATGTAGGTTTGTGTACCCCTGTTGTGCAATGCTGCGGAGGTCAGAAGAGGGTGTCAGATTTCCCTGGAACTGGATTTCTCCTGGAATTGGACTGTTCTCAGCCACCATGTGGGTGCTGGGGATCCAACCCTGGTCCTCTGCAAGAGCAGTCGGTGCTCTTAACCACTAGGCCATCTCTCCAGCCCCAGGCTTTAAAAAATTTTAAGCATAATATACATTTTCCTGCTTGTCGTTGAGATTTGGCAGTACTTTTTCACTGTAATGAACCCATGTGAAAATATTTCTTTGCTAATGTGCCAGGGAATGCTAGATTCTGAAAGTGAACAGGTGCAGACACACACTTCCTGATTCTAAGAGTTTCCTCAGGGGCTGGGAAGCTAGCTCCACTGTAAATATGAGGGACTCAGTCTGATCTCCAGTACTCTGTAGAAACATTAAATGTGGTAATGCATGCTTGTAGTCCCAGAGATGGAGGTGTGGAGACAGGCAGATCCTGGGGGCTCACTGGCCTGTCAGCCTAGACTGTCTCAAAAAACAAGCTGGATGGAGCCTCCTAAGTAAGAAACATTACCTAGGCTACACCCCCCCCACACACACATACACACACACACACACACACACACACACACGACTCATCACTTAATGAGGAACACACATACTTCCATAAATACAAATGAGTTAGAGGATGAATGCACAGCCGAGATGTCCAGAGTATGCTGGTGACTAAAGGACCCTGTGATGCTCAGCATCTTCCAAGATGACTGATTTAGCTTCACTGAGGTTAGTTCACAGGTCCTTCATTTACTAGGAACTCCTCCAAAAATATCATGAACCAAATGTTGTCATGTTTCAGGTGATATTATTAAGGCTTTTCACTAGGGTTACATACTAGTTACTCTTTTTGTTGCTGTGATAAAACACAATGACCAAGCAATTTATAGAAGGAAGACTTTATTTGGCTCACAATTCCAAAAGGGTAAGGGTCTATAATGGCAAGGGAGGCAAGGTGCTTGGACGCTGGAAGCATTTTTAGATGTGGATGGAGCAGAAAGCCAATCAGTCACATCTTCAAGTAAGCACAGGAAGCAGAGAGAGACTGGAAATTCAGCATGGCCAAAGAACTCTCAGCTCTCTAGTGACATGCTTCCTCCAGCGTGCCACACCTCCTAAAGGTTCCATGACCCTTCCCAAACAGGGGATGAAGTGTTCAAATACTTGAAGCCTATGCGGGACATCTCCCATTCACACTACCACAGGTTATATGAAGATCTCTTTTGATAAACAGTTGTGTATGATGCAATAGTGATTTCTGTCTTTAAAGTGAGCAGTAAAGGATTTTTTTTTCTTTCGACTGTTAACATCCCATGCAGATTCAATTTCTAGAGTTAAATTGTGAATTCTGCAGTAATGTTCAGTGGCCATTACTCTACCTTACCTGTCACTATTTAAGCACAGATGGGCTAAGGCAAGACATAGTGAGATGGATACCCTTTCAGTCTCTTCCTGTGTAATTCCCTTTTCTTTTTTATGGGTAAGAGTGTATTGCCTGCAGGTATGTCATGCAATGACTTGAATCCCTTGGAACTGGAGTTCATCTCTTCTTTTAAGTATGTGTGTCTCTTGGATATTATGTGGAAGTTGACTGTTTTGAGCAGAAGTTCACTGTTTCAGTCAGTTCTTTGATGCAGTCCTTTCTGTTGTTGTTGTTTCCAATATGCATCACTCCCAACTGCTTTGGACAAAAGCTCAGGGGGCCATGCACAGGAAATACTTACAACTAGGTAATTGGAACTAGCATCCACAGATGAAGGACACAATTCATTGTTTGTTTTTCTGGGACTGTGTTACCTCACTCAGCATGATGTCTTCTAGCTCTAGCCATTTTCCTGCAAAGCTCATAATGTCATCTTTCTTTACTGCTGCATTGAACTCCATTGTGTAGATGTACCACATTTTCTCTATCCAGTTGAGGGCCATTTGGGTTGGTTCCAGCTACTTGCTATTGTGAAGAGAGCTGAAATAAACATAGCCATGCATGTATCTCTGTGGTGGGGTGAGTCTTGAGGGTACATGCCTAGGAGTGAGTGGTATGGCTGGGTCACGTGGCAAGTTCATTCCAAGTCTTCCAAGGGTTCTCCACACTGCTTTCCATAGTGGCTGTACGAGTTTACATTCCCACCAGCAGTGGATGAATGTTCCCCTTTTCCCACAACCTCTCCAGCACTTGGTATCATTTGTTTTCTTGATCCTAGCCAGTCTTATTGGAGTAAGATGATACCTTAAAGTGGTTTTGATTTGCATTTTCTTAATGATTAGTGATGTTGAACACTTCTTAAGGTGTTTCTCAGACATCTCTAATTCCTCACTTGTGAAGTCTCTGTTCAGCTCTTTGCTCCATCTATTGAGTGGATCATTTATTTTCTTTCTTCTTTGTTTTTTGAGTAGTTTATATATTCTGGAAATCAATGCTTTGTCAGATGTATCAGTGGTGAAGGTTTCTTCCCACTCTGTGGGATTTCTCTTCATTTCCTTGATTGTTTCTTTTGATGTACAGAAGTTGTTGAGTTTAATGAGGTCCCATTTGTCAATTGTAGACCTTACTTCTTACGCAGCTGCTGTCTGATTTAGGAAGTCTTTTCCTATGCCTATGTCTTGTAGTCTGCTGCCACATTTTTTCTTCTATTGCCTTCAGAGTTTGGGGTTTCACGTTGAGGTCTTTGATCCATCTGGACTTGACTTTTGTACAGGGCAAGAGGTAGAGGTTTAATTTCATTCTTCTAAAAAGTGGTGATCCAATTTTGCCAACACCACTTGCTGAAGATGCTGTCTTTTCTCCATTGTGTCTTCTTGGCCCCCTTGTCAAATATGAGATGGCTGAAATTGTATGTGCTCAGGTTTGGATCTTCAGTTTTGTTTCATTGGTCAACAGGTCTGTTTTTGTGCCAGTACCAGGCTATTTTTATGACTATAGCCCTGTAGTATAGTTTGAAGTCTGCTATAGAGATCCCCCCTGTGTAACTCTTTTTGCTCAGGGTTGTTTTGGCTATTCTGGGTCTTTTGTTTTTCCAAATGAATTTAAGGACTTTTTTTTTTCCAAGCCTGTGAAGAAACTCTTGGGGATTTTGATTGGAATTGCGTTAGATCTATACAAGAGTTTTGGTAGAATGGACCTTTTTACAATGTTAATTTTCCCAATCCATGAGCATGGGAGGTTTTTCCATCTTCTGATGTCTTCTTCAATTTCTTTCTTTAAAGGTTTAAAATTTTTGTTGTAGAGTTCTTTGGTGTCTTTGGTTAGGTTTCTTCCTAGGTATTTTATTGTTTATGAGGCTATTGTGAGTGGGAAGGTCTCTTTGAATTCTTTCTCCAGTTGCTTGTTCTTGGTGTAAAGAAAGGCCATTGTTTTTTTAGGTTAATTTTGTATCCTGCCACTTTGCTGAAGCTGTTAATAGTTTCTAGGAGCTTTCTGGTAGAGTTTTTAGCATCCCTTAAATAAACAGTCATATCATCAGCAAATAGGGATAGCTTGACTTTCTCTTTTCCAATTAGTGCTCCTTTAATTTCCTTTTCTTGCCTTATTGCTCTAGCAAGTGTTTCAAGCACTATATTGAAGAGGAGTGGTGACAGGTTTGATGTGCGTCTGTATGTGATTTGCCAGTATCCTGTTTAGATTTTGGCATCTGTGTCTCATGAGGGAGATGGCGTCTATAATTCTCCTTTTTAGTTGGATCTTTGCCTGGTTTTTGGTAATACGAGTGATGCTGGCTTATGTAGAAGGAATTTGGAGAATTCCCTCTGATCGTATACTTTCTAAACAGTTTCAATTAATAAGGTGTAGGTCTTCTTTGAAATGTTTATAGAATTCTGACCGGTTGTAACTGTCTGGGCCTGGGATTTTTTTAGTGGTAAGATTTCTTATTACATCTTCAATTTCTTCCATGTATTTATGGGTCTGTTTAAGCTGGCTCATCTCTTTTGGTTGAGCTTTGGTGCAGTCCCACGATTTTCAGATATTCATCCATTTCTTCTAGGTTTTCAAAATTACGTAAGAGTACAGTTTTTTTAAGTATTCCTATGATTTTCGCTGATTATTTTCATTGTGTTGTGGATATTTTCCCTTTTCATCACAGATGGTATTAATTTGGAGATTGTTCCTTTTTCTTTTTCGTTAACTGGGCGCTATTAGTTCTGTCTATTTTTTTTATTCTTTTCAAAGAACCACACGTTTTGGTTTCATTAATTTTTCTGTATGTTTTCTTTGTTCTTTTCATTGATTTCTCTCTGATTTTTGCTCGGATTTTTTGTTATTTCTTCCTGGTTTGTTGCGTTTAGGGCTCATTTGTTATTTACTCTCAAATGCGTTTTACCTGTAGTGTTATATCATTCACTTTGTGCTCTTTCTGTTTTCTTCATGTAGGCACCCAAGGTCTATAAACTTTCTTCTTAGGATTGCTTTTAAGTTATCCCATAGGTTTTTGTTGTGTTGTATTGTCTTTGTCATTCAGTTCCAGGAATGCTTATTATTTCTTTCTTTTTACTCTTTCCTTGACCCATTTCATTATTCAAGAGTGTTTGTTTAGTCTCGGATGTGTTCTTGTAGGGCAGTAGGGCTTATTCCTGGTGTTGATGTTGAGCTTTATTGCACTGTGCGTCTGATAAGAATGCATGATATTTCAATCTTTTTGTATTTGTGAAGTTTCTTCTGTTCCCAGTATGGTCGATTCTGGAGAAGTGTTCCATGGGTACTGAGTAGAAAGGTATTCTCTGGTATTAGGGTGGAATATTAGTTAGAGGTCTATGAGGTCCATTTGGTGCTTCATATCATTCAGGTTCAGTTCGATGTCTCTCTGTTTATTCTTTGTCCTGTTGACCTATCCAAAGGACTCAGTGGGGTATTTGAAATCCCCTACTATGAGTGTACTGGTTTTAGTGTGTGACTTGTGGCCTGCGAGAATTGTCTTTATGATGTTTGGTGCAGCAGAGTTTGCGGCAGTATATTATTCATAATTGTGAAATCTTCTCGGTTGAATTGTTCCTTTGATAAAAAATGTAATTGGCCTTCTTTGCTCTCTTTTGATTTCTTTTACGTTGAATTCTATGTATAGATATTAAAATAGCAAACACCTGCTTTCTTTTTGCTAGCATTTGCTTGGAAATTTTTTTTCCAATCCTTTCACTTTAAAGTGGCGCTTGTCTTTGAGGTTAAGTTGTGTTTCTTGTAGATCAGCATGATTGATGGATTCTGTTTTCTAATCCAATTCTCCCATCTATGCTCTTGATTGGGAGTATATTATAGTCCATTAAATATTTAAGGTTATGACTGATAGGTTTGTGTCGCTTCCTTTTGCCTTATTATCCCATTTGTGGTTTTGTGTTTAGGTTTCTACTTCTGCAGTTAATGCTTTTATTTGATTTCTCTTTCTAGTCGCCTGGGTTGGTTGCCTCCTTTTTCTTTGTCTCTTTGAGATTGCTTCAAGTATTCTCTGGAAGGGTGGTTTTCCAGACATGTATTCTTTCAACTTCGTTTATGTCATGGAAGGTTTTCTCTCTCCGTACAGACTATAATTGACATTTATTTTCTGGGTATGGTAACCTGGTTGGCATCTCCAGGTTCTCTCTTGCTTTCATAGTTTGTGCTGAGGAAGTCCAGTTGTAATTATGATAGGTTCACCCTTATAGTCACTTCTTGTTTTTCTCTTGTGGCTTTAGATTTTGTTTCGTTTCCTTTCGGTTGTCTAGCATTTTAACTATGATGGACGTGGAGAATTCTTTTCTGATCTTGTCTGTTTGAAGTTCATGTGCTTCTTTACTTTGTATTGTTGGTTGTCTTTTTTTAGTTTTGGCGGAAGTTTTCATTCTATTTTCTGCTTGAGAATCTGATCAATACCAAATTCTCTCTTGGGATTCTTCTTCCTCTATTCCTATGATGCGGAGGTTTGATCTTTGCATAGTATACGGCACACAGTTCCTGGTTGCTCCACTTTTGTGTATTTTTAAATTTTTCATAATCTTTCCTTGAGGTTTTTAGTCATTCTGTGTTATCTTCCAGGTCTGATATTCTTTGTTCTGCTTCCTTCATTCTGCTTCTGAGGCTTTTTCCATTCCTTTCCTCTTGATTGGATGAGTATTTGATTTCCTTTTTCATTTCCTCTTCTGATTTCTTTAGTATTTCTACTTCTTTTTGGAGCTTCTCAATCTCTTCCTATAGCTCTTTGCTTTGCTGGTTGGTTTCCTTATCTTTTTCAGCATGGGATCTTTTCAGTGTTTCTACTTCCTTCTGGAGTTTATCATTCTCTCTCTCTAGGTCCTTCTTGAATTCTTCATTCTCTTTTCTCAGTTCTTTGATTTGCTCTTTGTAATCTTGTAGTTCTTTAAATATGTTCCCAATTGTGTTTCTGATATCTGTGTCCTGGGGCATCCCCAGAGGGATCCCACTGTAGGAATCTTCCATAGGGTTGGTAGAGCTTGGTGTGGGATTATCGTGCCCCTTTCCCGTGTTGTCTCTTCTTTCCTGGCGTATGGGCTTCTCCTTGCCTGTATTCCAATGTGAGTCCTAAATGCCTCTTCACTGTGTTGAAGGCTTGCTTTTCTTGCCTCCTTTAGATGCCTTCGTAATCCGGGGTGGGGGGCTCTTTAGCCCACGCCCCGGTACCTGTGCTTCCGCTGGTCTCAGGTGATCTCAGATCTCAAGACTCACACAAACCTACCTTTAATACCAGCTGGGAGGATAACTCTGCTCCCACAGCCACAAAAGCCAATTAAGCCAACGACAACTGGATTAACGGATTAGCTAGCTTAAATCAATCAACAACCAGCCTTGCTGAAGCACCTAGTTCCTACCTGCCTTCCTGTGCTTCCGCTGGTCTCAGGAGATATCCACCTTTTTTTTAACTTTTAAGGACTATGGAATTTTTGGAAAACTGTCTTAGTACAAGAAAATGATGGCTAACACATTCAGAAAGGAATTTGACCACATGACTGTCTAGAAAACAACCTAGTCCAGGGAGGGCGATTTAAAAAATAATTCTAATTGTTCACCATTTCCATTAGCAAGTAATTAAACAGATATGTAATCACCTTGGCTCCTAGCTAGGGTTGAAGGGTAACTGAGATGATATCTCCCTTAGCATGTGTTAGGAGAACAAGGCTGAATCTGTCAGGGGGAAGGAGAGCAGGTGTGATGGACCTTGGGCATTGGCTTAAGTGCTGATGTGGCTTCTCCCTTAAAAATTGACCTATAGCTGCACACTATGTTTTCCATGTTCTTAGGTAGACCATCACTTTACTGGAGGGCCAGGGGCAGTCATCTGCACTTTTAAATAGGACTGGCTACATAATTTATACTGGCTCTATAATTTATAGAGCCCAATGCAATATGAACATACAGGATCCTTATTTAAACATTATTAAGATGTTATAAGACATCAATATAATGACAGTGGAGTGTTAAAGCAATACATGGCACTGTTCTACAAGCTGAGCCCAGTCCAGCTGCTTAGATCACGAGTTTAAGAATCCAGCCTTGGCTCAGAGAGATGGATTCTGACCAAACTTCAGGAGAAGGTGGGATTCTAAAGGACAGTTGGGGAGAGTGCTACTCAAAAACAAAATAGACAAATTATTTTAATGTTCCCTCTTTCAACCCAGTGGGTTGTCTTGATAGAGGATCAAGTTAGTCTTCTACCATTGTGCACTGGAACAGTTCCATAACTTGGACGTCCCCATACCTCATCTTACAGGCCCTTTGGTTCTAAGCTTCTGTGATGTTGGACCTGCCCTTCCAAGCCTCTTAAGACTTGGCATTTTGTAATGCCAAGAATTCTGACTATATTTTTAATGTAGCATTTTGACAACCTGTGTCACTATTCACATCTCAATAGTACAATAGAGAGGCAAAAGAAAAATATATGATAGATTAGCCCCTTAGGAGAGTTATAAGAGCCAAACACATTGGTGTATTAACTATTTGTGCAGTTTTTATTTTTCCCTTGAATGTTTATATTTGTTTCTCAAGCATGAGGTCAGTTTTAAATACTCAGCGATAAAGCTGGTATGAACTTCATTTTGTAGAGGTAACTTTGGGGCTAAAAACCATGTTATATGTGGGGAGAAAATTACATTTCACAATGTATCTGAGTTGTACATTGGGAAATTACTTGGTCAGTGTGAACTCACTGTCAGACTTATCTTTCTAGTAACTAATTTGATAGGCAAATATCCTGCAGGAGTAGAAGAACAAATTATCTCATTAATTTCTAGATAAAATCTGATGAAATATTATTGTTCATCCTGTGGTATCATAAGTATACAGTGACTATTAAAAATAAAAGTGAATTTAATCTAAGTGAAATAGCTCCAAATTGCTTGCTTACTAAATAAAGTTTTCATTTTTTTCGGTCAAAAAATTAAATTGTAGAATATTTGAAACATTAAAAAATATTGAGGGAGAGAACTGGCCCTCAAACGATCTTGGCCTGCAGTCAGAAGCAAACTCAGGTCCTGCTCTATCACCATTTAGCTAGGTGATCTTGGGCTCAAAGCTTCTGATGATGAGCAGAGAAAAATAGTTGAGGGTTCAAGAATGAGGAACCAGTTAAAGTGGTGGAAGAGCCCACATTTATGGCAGTGTGTACACCTGGAAACATAAGCTCCCCCCTCCCCTGAATATATTTAATGTTTGTCCCCCTAGGTTGAAGCCCAGTTTGGTAGTTATCTGATTCTGCATCTGCATACTATTTAAGTTTCTGAGTTTTGTGTTGTTTTACCCTCTCTTCTTGTTTTTCTTTGTTTTTCCTTGTTCTTTCTTGTTCTGTGACATCCCCATTTTTACCCTCTCTTCTCTCTTTTATTTAAATTCTCCCCTTTGGTCTTGGAATAAGAACAAGTATATTTCATGTCAGCAACTCAAATGATTATCAGAGGTTCTTAATCAGGGAGATAATCCAAATCATTTATAGAAAAGTTTAAGCCTAGAATTGCCTGGATTTTGGCCCTCAGATTTTCTAACTAAATTGGCTTATGCCGTAATTGTCTTTCCTTCCTTCCTTCCTTCCTTCCTTCCTTCCTTCCTTCCTTCCTTTCTTCCTTCCTTCCTTCCTCTTTCCTCCTTTCCTTCCTCCTCTTTCTCCTCCTCTTTCTCCTCTTCTTCCTTCTCCTATTTCTTTTCTTTATCTTCCTCCTCTTTCTCTTCTTCCTCTTCCTCCTTTTCCTCTTCTTCCTCCTCCTATTTCTTATCTTTTTCTTCCTTCTCTTTCCCTTCTTCCTCTTTCCTCCTCCTTTTTCTCCTCCTTTTTCTTTTCTTCCTTCTCCTATTTCTTTTCTTAATCTTCCTCCTCCTCTTTCTCTTCCTCTTTCTCCTCCAATTCCTTTTCTACCTTCTCCTCTTCTTCCTTCTCCTATTTCTGTTCTTCATCTTCCTCTTCCTCCTCTTTCTCTTCTTCCTCCTCTTCCTCCTCCTCCTCTTTCTCTTCTTCCTCTTCTTCCTCCTTCCTCTTCCTCTTCCTTCTCTTCTTCCTCCTTCTCTTTCTCTTCTTCCTCTTCCTCCTCCTATTTCTTTTCTTCCTCTTCTTCCTTCTCTTTTTCCTCTTCTTCCTCTTCTTACTGTTTATCCTTCTCTTTTTCCTCTTCCTCTTCCTCCTTCTCTTTTTCTTCCTTCTATTCCTCTTCTTCCTCTTCCTCCTTTTCCTTTTCCTCTTTCTCTTCTTCCTCTTCCTCTTTCTCCTCTTCTTCCTCTTTCTCCTCATCTTCCTCTTACTCCTTCTCCTCCTCTTTCTCTTCCTCCTTTTCCTCCCTTTTCTTCATCTTTTTCTTCCTCCTCTTCCTCCTTTTCCCCTCCTCTTCCTCTTCCTCCTCTTCCTCCTTTTCCCCTCCTCTTCCTCTTCCTCCTCTTCTTCCTCCTTTTTCTTTTTCATAGGACTGAATCTAAAGCCTCCTGCATGCTATGCAGGCCACTGTTACTACCATTGGCTAACATCTGTAGCCAATGGATTTTATTTGTTTATTATTTTTGTTTTATGTGTATGAGTGCATTGTCTGCATGTATGCAAGTACACCTGTATTGTGCAATGCCCCAGGAGGCCAGAAGAGGGTGTATCCCCTGGAACTGGAGTTACAAACAATTGTTAGCCATGTAGGTATTAGGAATCAAACTCAGGTCCTCTGCAAGAGCAGCCAGTGCCCTTAACTGCTGAGCCAACTGCCCAGCCCCAGATTTTTTCCCCTGAAGTCTCACAAGTGATTTTTAGTTGGGAACTACCTCTGGTTTCAACCCTATCTATCTCTCATCTACTCTACTTTCTACTTCTCTATCTATGAACCTACCTATCTACCTATCTACCTACCCAGATGGCTACAAAAGGGTTATGAGGCTACAGAATTCAAAGAGACCTCAGAGAAAACAAGAGCAGAGAGCCAATAGAAATACAGAACGTCACTTCAGATGGATAGATATTAACATATGAATCAATAACAGCACTCCTGAGACTCCAAAGTTGGTTTCAAGTACAGAGTTAGTTCAAGGCACAGAACTGTATTAAGGTACAGAGCTAGGTTTTGATGAATAGCAATTTATGTGTGTTATGTCAAGCAAAGGATTATGCTAGCACAGGTGCTGGGGATAGACTTCATCCTATGGGCCATATAGTAGCTGGTCTGAGCTGCTATGCTTCAGTGCTTGTCCTTTTCTTTTCTATGATTCTGGTGAGGGGGTTACCTATGATATGCCTGATTATCTACCTTGGTTTATTCGATAGATTTTTTTTTAATTTTTGAATTGAATTTTTGCAATTTTCATACAATGTAATTTGATGGTATTTAGATATCTTCTTAAATCACACCCCCCTTATTGTCTTTGTCCAATTTAATGTACTCCATTATATGTATAATAAGACCTATAGAGTCTAATTTGTGTCCTCAAATGTCCTCAATGTAGGTTCATCCATTGGATCCTGGTTAACCTACCAAGATGGGAATCATCCTTCCTTCCTCTTTCCTCCTTTCCTTCCTCCTCTTTCTCCTCTTCTTCCTCTTTCTCCTTCTCCTCTTTCTCATCTTCCTTTTTCTCTTCTTCCTCTTTCTCTTCTTCCTCTTCCTCCTTTTCCTCTTCTTCCTCCTCTTTCTCTTCTTCCTCTTCCTCCTCCTCTTTCTCCTCCTCTTCCTCTTCTTCCTTCTCCTCTTCTTCCTTCTCCTATTTCTGTTCTTCATCTTCCTCCTCCTCTCTCTTCTTCCTCCTTTTCCTCTTCTTCCTTCTCCTCATCTTCCTCTTCTTCCTTCTCCTCTTCTTTCTTCTCCTATTTCTTTTCTTTTTCTTCCTCTTCTTTCTCTTCTTCCTCTTCCTCCTCCTCTTTCTCCTCCTCTTTTTCTTCTTCCTTCTCCTCTTCTTCCTTTTCCTATTTCTTTTCTTCATCTTCCTCCTCTTTCTCTTCCTCTTTCTCCTCATCTTCCTCTTCTTCCTTCTCCTTTCTTCTCCTATTTCTTTTCTTCATCTTCCTCCTCCTCTTTCTCTTCTTCCTCTTCCTCCTCCTCCTTTCTCTTCTTCCTCTTCCTCCTCTCTTCCTCCTCTTTCTCTTCTTTCTCTTCCTCCTCCTATTTTCTTCCTCTTCCTCCTTCTCCTCTCTTTCCTCTTCTTCCTCTTCCTACTCTCCCCCACCAGCATTCATCAGTTGCCAAAATGTCCTTGGGCTGGGTGGAGTTTCTTCCCCACTTCCCCATGTTGATGCTGAGATATTTATCTAGTTTGAGCTATTATGGGAGTTGTGCATGCTACAACCATTGCTGTTAGTTCATATGAGAAACTGGAAACTCTGTTTCCTGTGGTCATTCACCATCTCTGGCTCTTATAATCTTTTGGCTCCTCTCTTCCACAGTGATTCCTAAGCCTTGAGGCAGAAGTTTGAGGTAGGTATCCTATTTAGGGATAAGTACTCTGTGACCTTTTATTTTCTACAAATTGGCTAGTTGTGGGTTTTTATACTGATCACCATCTGGTGCATAAAGAAACATCTCTGGTGAGAGCTAAGAGATGCATTAATCTATGGGGATAACAAGAAGTCATTAGGAGTCAGTTTAGTACTACATTTAGAAGAAAACTAATATTGGGCTCTCCCATATGTCCTGAGACTTATCTAACCTCAGCTTCCTAATGATCTATTGATAAACCCATGTGTTTATGTGTTTCTCATTCAATTTGCTAGGTTCTTAAGTGATAATATTTTATTTTTATAAATTAGGCTATTTATCAGGTTTTTCTGCATTGCTTGCAATGGTGGTTGTTTACTTACACAAACAGGATGTAAAGCTGTTCTTCCACAGCAATTGCACTCAAACTAGTATTGTACAAAATGGAGTCATTTGAAGCAAGGCAGAGTGACTACTCTGTACAATGTGGAGCAACTTAGATCAGGGTAGAGTTTGATTGGAAGAAGGAACCTTAATTCCTCTATCAGATTGGTCTGTGCCTATGTCTGTGGAGATATTGTCTTGATTACAGATTGATATAGGAAGACCCAGCCCATGGTGAGTGGTGTCATCCCCTAGGGCAGATGGGTCTGGGTCCATCTTTCCTATATAAGGAAAGCTAGCTGAACATGGCCCCAGAGCAAGCCAGTAAATAGGACTCCTTCATTGTTCCTGCCCTGACTTCCCTCAGTGATAGATTGTGACCTAGAAGGGTAAGGTAACGTTAACCCTGTCCTCCCTGGGTTGCTTTTTGGTCACAGTGTTTATCACAGCAACAGAAAGCAAACTAAAACAATTACCAAGATGCAAACAAACATACTTATTAGAAGAAAACTAATAATTTTAGACTTTCTTAAAGACTAAGGTGAACATCAAGGGTGAGACCACTTCTGTGGTTTGTTGTTGACTGAGGAGAAATTTAACCTAGATAAGGCCAAAGAAGATTATATTTATTTGCAGGTTAATCGAGATTGTAATCCAAGCAAACAGACTTAAAAACAATGTTGTAAATTTGCTCTCGGGTTTTCCAAAATGGCAGCTATATAGTTAGGTTTAAGTTGCAGAGAGCTTGGAAGTTACAAAACATAACATGAGTCAGGAATTATAATAATCCATAGGAAGAGAAGTTTAAACTGTCTTGAAAGAAAGTGATTGAGCATATTCTTAGTTTCTGGGGTCTTTTGGGAGATAGTGTTAGCAGAGGTTAACAAAGCTTCAAATGTCAATTTTCAGCTGAGATGGATGTATCTGAGCCTTGTTGAAAAAAGAAGTTCAGCTGTATGTTTGTAGTTTGATTGACTATGGCCTCCCAACTCTGTTTTCAATGCCCTGAACCAGTGTTGCTTCATCTTGATGTGCTTCTTGTGTGAATTGGTGTAAGTGTTTCTGGGTGGGCATGGAGGCCAGAGATCAACCTCAGGTGTCCTTCCTCAGTGCCATCTGATTCTGCTAGGCTGGCTGGCCAGTGAGCCCCAACACTGGAGTTATAAGTGTGAACCACCATACTCTGCTTTTCATGTGCTCTGGAGATGGAGAACTGTTCTCATGCTTCCTGTCTCCTCAGCAGTCCTTCTGAGTTTTTTTTCTTGACTGGTTTAATAGAGATAGTCTGATATGGACTGGCCAGGAGGGATTGATGGTCACAAGTGGACTGGCAAGAACCTGGCAGTCTTGGTAGAGTTCCCGGATAGAAAGGCCAAGTGTCTGCATCTTGGAGGATGCATTCTGGTGAGGTGACTTTGGCTGAAGAAGAGGGATTGTGCTGGGAGGGGAGATGGTTGGTCTACTGTATTAGTGTGGTTAGGCCACATACATTCTCTAGTAGTTACTCAAGCAGGCATGCAATCACAAGGTCAAGTCCCCCCATACTATCCAGAAGCTCTTTCTTCTGAAAGCTGATTATTCACTTTATTTATGTCTTTAAAATGACTTTCCAGCATGCCTGCTTGAGTAACTACTAGAGAATGGCCCCTAGCCTGCTCTGATTCTTTGCAATAAATCTCTTAGTGTTTCCTGTTGGTTTTGTTTCTGTGGTTGAACCAGGCTGGCACAGGGTGGGAAGGTCACTAGATTAGAGATCTGCTACAACCTTGCAGTATTTTAAGATGCATTAAAGCACCTCTTTTATAGAGTCATTCTTCAAGTTCAAGGGGCAGGATAGAACCAACCCAGCTGCTAAAACAACAGGGAACTCTTTTGTTCTTTAATTTTGTGCTTAAGGCAGATTTAAGAGCCCTCCTCCTCCAACTTTTTGTCCTTAATTCCACCAGCCTTTCAACTGCTGACATGAGTGAGTAAAATATGCAGCAAGTCCACTCTGAAAGTGTTGGGAGTGCTGGTAGGGGTGGATTTGAGTGAAGATTAGCCTTGAGTGCCAAACACTTTTAACCCCTGCAGGATTCTGGGGCATTGCCCTATTGTTCCCCATGTCCCAGGCAGTTCCAGGTTGGCAACTACTTGAGTTTTCCACCATTCTATATAAATATCTCCAAACCAACCAGTCAGCAAGAGTCCTCTTTGCTCCAGCTGAAATCATCATCTCAAGAAAAAAAGGCTGTGTTAAGTTCTGCCCAGTCAACTTTTGATCTCATATGTATTGATTGACTTGCTGGCTGATGTTTATATAGAATGCTAGAATACAGACCAACTCCTTAAAGACAGTTGTCACTTTTTTTTGACAGTTGTCACTTAAAAGGCCAAATTTCACACCCCAAAGAAATCAGACCATGCCTTCCTGTAGCTCTCTCTAAGACAGAGAGCTATGAAACTGCAGATCTCTTTATTTTTATCTAAATCTTGCCTTGATGTTAGGATCCCTGAAGATTGACCTGGGGGGGTGAGGATTTGCTGGATATCTTTGTCTCTTTTCTCAATATGGCTACATTGAATTCTTTATATTATCCAGTTGGCTCTTTTAATTGGCTTATTGAAGATGTGTGGCTGAACCTGGCTTATATGAATATAGACTGTCAAACTAAGTCCAATAACAATACTGTTTGGGTCTGGAGAGATAGCCTAGTGGTTAAAAGCACCAACTGCTCTTGCAGAGGACCTGGGTTTGATCCCCAGCACCTACATGGTGGTTGAGAACCGTCTGTAACTCCAATTCCAGGAGAACTCCAGTTCCAGGGGAATCCAAGACCCTCTTCTGACCTCTGCGGCATTGCATGACACGGGTGCATAAGCCTACATGCAGACAGTACATTCATACACATACAAAAATAAATAAAATAAAAAAATACAAAAAAATTACTAAAACAAAACAAAACAAAAAAACCCCAGTACTGTTTGACACCTTCTTTGAGTACTGACCACCCTGCCCATGGATTTCAGTCCACTTCCTGATAGGTGTTTGCTTAGTCTTCTGGTCTAGATGCTGTATTGTGTGTGATTTTTCTCACTGTCTTCTAACTCCAATGTTGTGCTGTCCAGTAAGTAAAAGTATGAGGCAGTTTTTCAGGGCACAAAGAATTTCAAAGATTTAGTACAAGATAGTAACATATCAATGATATTGACATGATACTTTATATATGTCAGGTTAGCTAAATTGTGTGTGAAAGCTAATTTCACCTCTTATTTCTGTCATGTTGCTACTAGAGATTGAAAGTGTCCAGTGTGGCTCATAGGTGTAACTCCTTACACTCCTGTTCCCGGGAGGCTGGGCACACAGTAAAGGAAAGACAGCAGATAATTACTTACCTTCTATGTGATTAACACAGAAATAGATATAAAATTATTAACTTATTTTTTGAATTTTATGCAATATATTTTTCTTCACATTAATTTTTCTTTTTATTTTTGCTATTCTGTTTTTGTTTTTTTTCTTTATTCTTCAGTGCTGGGATTGAACCCAGGACCTCGTGTATGCCAGAAGGACACTGTACTTCTACACTAACATTAAACCGACAACAGAACTATGTTGGATCCTCCCAAATTACTCTGAAGGGGTGGAAGAGACCAAAGCATTGCTCACTGTCTGATTCCTGAGAGGAAGTTTATTTGTTCAAAATCCTCATACACCTGTGCTCATAACAAAAACACTTTTTCACTGAGAGTTTTCATCCCTTGCTCCACAACTAAAAATTGTATCCATCAGTATGACTTGTGGGTGACTGTTGTGTGTGTTATATCTCTTATTACTGCCATAAAATACTTGAGGAAAGCAACATAAGGAAGGAAGTATTTGTGTTAGCTCCCACTGGAGGGTTCATCAAGGTGGGGTAAGTCATGGCAGCACAAGATCAAAGTAGCTGGCCACATTGCATTCACAGTCAGGAAGCAGAGGGAGATAAATGCTGGTGCTCATCTGCTTTCTCTTCTGTATTCAGCCTAGGACCCCAGTGCGTTTCCATGTCCATTAAACCTAGTCTAGAAAAACACCCACAGGCTTTCCCAGGGGCCTGTCTCCTAGGTGAAGTTATCATCATTTAATTTCTTAAGAAAAAAACAGGAATATAAATATCTCTTTCCAGCACAGCAGTAAGAGGAAGTGGATTGTTAATACAAAGCCCTTCACATAGTTTCTAGAGCACAGCAGATGCTCAGAACTGCAGTTGTTTATCTTTGTTGTGACTTATCACTTATGATGGGATCATTTTGAACTTGTCATTATGTTTTGTGTTTATGAAAAGGGGCACTACAATATACATGAAGCTCTCAATTTCTTTTAGGTCCTATCTGCAGCCTTTGTGTCTCATCTTTTGGAGCGAGACCCATCACGATTTTCAGTGGCTTCCTGGTGGCTGGAGGCTTGATGTTGAGCAGTTTTGCCCCCAATATCTACTTTCTATTTTTTTCCTACGGCATCATTGTAGGTAAGGAACCTGATTATTATGATTTTTCTAATGTCAAGTTACATAAGATTTTAATGATGTCAAGTTTATAATTTGTGGAGTGAAAAAGGTCACTAATAATTTCCTTTCCACAAACATGTCTCTAAAAGTTGATGCTTTAGGACATGTCTGACCAGCAAATCAAAATTCTTGCTTCAAGATAAGCACATTTTAACAGCCCAGATTTTACTTCCTTCAAGGGATAAAAGGAGATTTCAGCATTTGTCTCTACATAGCCCTGAAAAGTGAGATAGGAGGAACATAAAGCTTAATGCCCTTGATGTGGGTCATCTCCCTGTTTCTTAGTGGGACTTAAGAAACAACAGACTGGGCTGGGTGTGGTGGCGCATGCCTTTAATCCTAGCACTTGGGAGGCAGAGGCAGGCGGGTCTTTGTGAGTTCAAGGCCAGCCTGGTCTACAGAGTGAGTTCCAGGACAGCTGGGACTACAGGGAGACCCTGTCTCAAAAAGACCAAAAACACCCAAAAAACAAAAAAAAAAACCCAACAGACCAAGTTTCACAGTGTCTGTGCCAGCACCTAATTCAACAGTTCCAACAGAAGTAGAAAGTAGATTCTAAAGAAATTACTATTTTTATCCAATATTTATTTATCTATATATCTATTTATTTATTTTAATTTATTGATATATATATATATATATATATATTACAAGATTATGTTACAAATTGAATCTAGACCCGTGTCCCACTCCCAACCCCTCCACCCCAGCAGATTCACCGTTTCAGTCAGTTCTTTGATGCAGTCTTTTCTGTTGTTGGTATTGTTGTTGTTCTTTCCAATATGCATCACTCCCAACAAGAAATATTTACAACTAGGTTATTGGTGCTAGCATTGAGAGATGAGGGATACCATTCGTCATTTGTTTTTCTGGGACTGTGTTACTTCACTTAACATAATATCTTCTAGTTCCATCCATTTGCCTGCAAAGTTCATGATCTTGTCTTTTTTTACTGCTGAATAAAACTCCATTGTGTAGATGTACCATATTTTCTCTATCCACTCGTCAGTTGAGGGGCATTTGGGTTGGTTCCAGCTTTTTGCTATTGTGAACAGAGCTGCAGTAAACATGGCTGTGGATGTATGTCTGCGGTAGGAAGAGTCTTGTGGGTATATATCCCAAGAGTGGTATGACTGGGTCAGGTGGTAAGCTCATTTTGAGTATTCCAAGCGTTCTCCACACTGATTTCCATAGTGGCTGTGCAGGTTTACATTCCCACCAGCAATGGATGAGTGTTCCCCTTTCCCCAGAACCTCTCCAGCACTTGGTATCATTTGTTTTCTTGATCCTAGCCAGTCTTATCAGCATGAGATGATATCTAAAGTAGTTTTAATTTGCATTTCCTTAATTATTAGTGCACTTGAACACTTTTTAAGATGTTTCTCAGCCATCTTTAATTCCTGACTTGTGAAGTCTCTGTTCAACTCTTTGCTTCATCTTTTGAGTGATTCATTTGTTTTCTTTCTTCTTTGTTTTTTGAGTAGTTTATATACTCTGGAAATCAATGCTTTGTCAGATATATCTGTGGTGAAGGTTCCCTCCCACTCTGTGGGTTTTCTCTTCACTTCCTTGATTGTTTCTTTTGATGTACAGAAGCTTTTGAGTTTAATGAGGTCCTATTTCTCAATTGTCAACCTTAATTCTTGCATAGCTGCTGTCTGATTTAGGAAGTCTTTTCCTACACCTATGTCTTATAATCTGCTGCCAACTTTTTCTTCTATCACCTTCAGAGTTTGGGGTTTCACATTGAGGTCTTTTTAAAAAAATTTTTTTATTATTTATTTTTGTATGTGTATGAATGTACTGTCTGTGCACCTGTGTCGTGCAATGCCGCGGAGGTCAGAAGAGGGTCTCAGATTCCCCCTGGAACTGGGGTTCTCCTGGAATTGGAGTTACAGACAGTTCTCAGCCGCCATGTGGGTGCTGGGGATCGAACCTGGGTCCTCTGCAAGAGTGGTCGGCACTCTTAACCGCTAGGCCATCCCTCCAGCCCCCACACTGAGGTCTTTGATCCATCTGGAGTTGACTTTTCTACAGGGCAAGAGGTAGGTGTTTAATTTCATTCTTCTACAAGTGGTGATCCAGTTTTGCCAACACCACTTGCTGAAGATGCTGTCTTTCCTCCACTGTGTCTTCTTGGTCCCCTTGTCAAATATGAGGTGGCTGAAATTGTATGTGGTCGTGGAAGGTCAGCCAGTGGTGCACACTACCTGTGCCCAGCCACCAAGGCCTGTCTGTGCTGGGCAGTCGGCTGGCTGGCAGCCCTCCTTGGCAGGTGCCATCAAATGCTAGGTCCATAGAGAGGAACTGTCCATGGACCGAAGGTCAGTGTGCCCAGCTGCCAAGGCCGGTCTGTGTTGTGCAGGCAGCCAGCTGGCGGCCTACCTCGGCAGGTACCATACAATGCTAGGACCATAGAGAGGAACTGTGTGCGTGGATAGAAGGTCAGCCACAGGCGCACACTATCTGTGCCCAACCACCCAGGTGGGGACCGGTGCAGGCCAAAGGATTCAAACCCCCACCTCTGCTCAAGGTACTAATACTGAGGTGGAAAGTGTAAACTGCTGGTGCTGTGGTTTAAAGCTATTGGGAGGATACAGCAGTGTCAGTGATTGGAGACTGCATAGCCAAAACTGAGGAAGAAACCAACAGGAAGCGAACTGAGTAACCAACCAATCCCCCATAGCAACATTTTAGATTAGCAACAGAAGGCATACAAATAAACAAATGGGGAAAAACAACAACAACAAAAAGAAACATGCCAAAAACACAATGGAAAAACAACAATATGGGTAAAGCTCAAAATAAATCCCCACTGAACCCAACCACTCCTGTAGAAGATCCCAACAACGAGATCTCTCTGGAAGGGAACCAAGATACCGACCTTAGAAGAACAATTGTAGACATATTCAAAGACTATAAAGAACAAATCAGAGAACTAAAGTGAGAGAAATAAAAACTCATGAAGGAACTAGAAGGAAAGAATGATAAACTCCAGAAAGAACTAAAAGGAGAGATTGTTAAACTCAGACAAGAACTAGAGGAAGAGAAATACAAACTCCAAAAAGAACTAGAGGGAGAGAATGACAAATCTGGAAGGAAGTGGAAACATTGAAAAAAATATCAGGTTGAAAGGAAAAAAGAAACTGACCAGCAAAGAAAGGAGCTACAAGAAAAGAATGAAAAGCTCCAAAAGGAAGTGGAAATACTGAAGAAATCGCAGGATGGAACAAAAAAGGAAATTGAACATTCATCCAATCAGCAGAAAAGGATGGGAAAAAGCCTTAGAAGCAGAATGGAAGAAGCAGAAAAAAAGAATATCAGACCTACAAGATAACACAATGCAGCTAGAAACCTCAAGTAAAGATTATGAAAAATTAAAAACAAAACAAGAGTGGAACACCCAGGATATGTGGGACACCATGATAAGACCAAACCTCCATATCATAGGGATAGAGGAAGGAGAAGAATCCCAAGAGAATGGTATTGATCAGATCTTCAACAGAATAATAGGAGAAAACTTCCCCAAACTGAAAAAAGATAAACCCATAGAAATACAAGAAGCACATATAACACCAAATAGACAAGACCAGAAAAGAAATTCCCCACATCATATCATAGTTAAAACACTAGATGCTCAAAACAAGGACAAAATACTGAAAGCCACAAGAGAAAAACAACAAGTTACATACAAGGGGAAAGCCATCAGAATCACACCTGACTTCTCAGTGCAAACCATGAAAGCCAGAAGAACATGGACCAAAGTATTCCCAGTACTAAATGACTTTAGATGCCAACCCAGATTATTATACCCAGCAAAAATGCCAATCATCGTTGAAGGAGAAAGAAAAATCTTTCAGGACATAAACAAAATGAAGGAACACATGTCAAAAAACCCAACACTTCAGAAAATACTCAAAGCAATTCAAAGAACAGAGGAAAGGAGCAATATCCTTAAGCAACCCAAGAGAAAAATTACCAAAAGCATAACAGAGTAAATAAGTACCTAAACCAAGAATGCAAACAAAAAATAAATTGAAAGGAAACAACACATATCTCTCAATAATATCCTTAAATATTAATGGTCTAAACTCCCCAATCAAAAGACATAGACTGGGAGAATGGATTAGGAAACAGAATCCATCTGTATGCTGCCTCCAAGAAACCCACGTCACCCTCAAGGACAGACAGCATCTTAGAGTGAAAGGATGGAAAAAATATTCCAAGCAAATGGTACCAAAAAGCAAGCAAGACTGGCTATTCTAATATCAGACAAAATAGACCTCAGAGTAAAATTAATCAGAAAAGACAAAGAGGGCCATTATATCCTTATCAATGGAACAATTAACCATGAAGATTTCACAATTTTAAATGTTTATGCACCAAACTCTGGTGCACTGACCTTTATAAACACAATCCTTCAGGACCACAAGACACGGATTAATCCCAGTATTCTAATAGTGGGGACTTCAATACCCCACTGAGTCACCTGGATAGGTCAACTGGACAAAAAATAAACAGAGAGACATCAGAACTGAACAACACAATACACCAAATGGACCTCACAGATATCTACAGAATGTTCCATCCAAACACCAGAGAATATAATTGCTACTCAGCACCCCATGGAACATTCTCCAAAATTGGCCACATGCTGGGACATGAAAGAAACCTCAACAAATACAAAAGGATTGAAATTATTCCATGCATTCTATCAGACCACAGTGCAATAAAGCTCAATATTAACACCAAGATAAGCAATACTAACTATAAGAACACTTGGAGACTAAACAACACAATACTGAACAATGAGTGTGTCAGAGAAGAAATAAAGAATGAAATAAAAGCATTCCTGTAACTAAATGAAAATGAAAATACAACCCAACAAAACCTGTGGGATACATTAAAGTCAATCCTAAGAGGGAAATTTATAGCCCTAAGTGCCCACATTAAAAAAAAAAAGCAGAAAGAGAACAAGTAAATGATTTAACACTGCAGCTAAAAACACTTGAAAAACAACAACAAATGAATCCTAAACCCAACAGACAGCAAGAAATAACAAAAATCAGAGCAGAAATCAATGAAATAGAAACAAAGAAAACAATAAGAAAAAAATTGATGAACCCAAAAGCTGGTTCTTTGAAAAGATAAACAAAATAGACAGACCTCTAGCCCAGTTAACCAAAAGAAAGAAAGAGCAACTCCAAATCAATAGCATTTGTGATGAAAGGGGAAACATCACAACAGAGAAAGAAAAGATCCAGACAATCATATGAGAATACTTCAAAAACCTATACTCTACTAAATTTGAAAACCTAAGAGAAATGGATGAATATCTGAATTTCTGGGATTCTCCAAAGCTTAACCAAGAAGAGATTGACAGCTTAAACAGACCCAAAACACTTGAGGAAATTGAAGATGTAATAAAAAGCCTCCCAACTTAAAAAAGCCCGGGCCCGGATGGCTTCACAGCAGAATTCTATAAAACATTTAAAGAAGTCTTACAACCATTACTACTCAAACTTTTCAGAAGGATACAGACAGAAGGAAATATCACCAATTCCTTCTATGAAGCCAGCATCACTCTAATACCAAAGCCAGGCAAAGACACAAACCAGAATGAAAACTATACACCCATATTATTGATGAATACATATGCAAAAATTCTCAACAAAATACTTGTGAATCACATACAGACCCACATCAAAAAGATCATCCATCATGACCAGGTTGGATTCATACCAGAGATGCAGGGATGGTTCAACATATGTAAATCAATAAATATCATAAAACACATAAATGGACTGAAAGACAAAAAACACACAATCATCTCAATTGATGTAGAAAAAGCTTTTGACAAAATCCAGCATCCTTTCATGCTTAAAGTCTTATAGGGAATTGGACTGGAGGGATCATTCCTCAATGTAATCAAAGCCATATACAAGAAACCCACAGCCAACATCATCCTAAATAGAGAAAACATGGAAGCATTCCCCTTAAAGGCAGGAACATGACAAGACTGTCCACTGTCGCTACTCCTCTTCAATATAGTGCTTGAAATGCTCGCTAGGTCAATAAGGCAAGAAAGTGAAATTAAAGGAGTACTAATTGGAAAAGAGGAAGTAAAACTATCCCTTTTTGCAGATGATATGATAGTTTACCTAAGGGATGCTAAAAACTCCACCAGAAAGCTCTTAGAAACAATCAAAAGTTTCAGTAAAATGGCAGGATACAAAATAAACCTATAAAAGTCAGTAGCCTTCCTTTACACTAACAATAAGCAACTGGAGAAGGAATATAAGGAGACCTTCCCAATCACAATAGAGTAAAAAAATACCTAGGAATAAACCTAACCAAAGACACCAAAGACCTCTACAACAAAAATTTTAAAACCCTGAAGAAGGAGATTGAAAACGACATCAAAAGATGGAAAGACCTCCCATGCTCATGGATTGGAAAAATTAATGTAGTAAAAATATCCTTTCTACCCAAATTAATATACAGATTCAATGCAATCCGAATCAAAATCCCCATGAGCTTTTTCACAGACTTAAAAAAAATCCTTAAATTCATATGGAAAAACAAAAGACCCTGAATAGCTAAAGCAACCCTGAGTGAAAATTGCAATACTAGGGGGATTACTTTACCAGACATCAAGCTATATTACAGGGCTATAGTCATAAAGACATCCTGGTACTGGCAAAAAACAGAACCATTGACCAGTGGAACAAAATTGAAGATCCAAACTTGAGCTCATATAACTTCAGCCACCTAATATTTGACAAAGGGCCCAAAAAAGCTCAATGGAGGAAAGATAACATCTTCAGCAAGTGCTGTTGGCAAAACTGGATCACCATTTGTAGTAGAACAAAATAAAACCCCTACCTCGGGGCTGGAGAGATGACCTAGTGGTTAAGAGCGCCGACTGCTCTTGCAGAGGACCCAGGTTCGATCCCCAGCCCCACATGGCGGCCGAGAGCCGTCTGAAACTCCAATTCCAGGGGAGCTCCAGCTCCAGGGGAATCCGAGACCCTCTTCTGACCTCCGCGGCATTGCACGACACGGGTGCACAAGCTTGCATGCAGACAGTACATTCATACACATACAAAAATAAATAAAATTAAAAAAAAAATAAAAAAAACAACCCTACCTCTCACCCTGTACAACAATCAACTCCAAGAGGATCAAAGATCTCAATGTGAAGCCTGAAGCCATGAAGGTGATAAAAGAAAAAGTTGGCAACAACCTAAAAAAACATGGGTGTAGGAGGAGGACTTTCTAAACCAGACAGCAGCCACATGGAAAGTAAGGTCAATATTTGACAAAGTGGGACCTCATAAAACTCCAAAAGTTTCTGTACAGTGAAAAAAGACACACATCAATTAGGTGAGAGAAAACCCACAGGGTGGTAAGAAATCTTCACCAGTGACATATCTGAAAGAGCATTAACGGTTTAATAAAATATAAAGTACTCAAAAACAGAGGAAGACAATGACTATCAAAAGATGGAGTAAACACTGAACATAGTCTTCTCAGCATGAGGAATTAAAGATGGCTGGAAACATCTTAAAAAGTGTGTTTCATTATTAAATTAGAAATGCAAATTTAAAACACTCTAATATCATCTCATTCCAGTATGGCTAGCTAAGATCAAGAAACAAAAGACAACAGATGCTGGAAGGGGTTGTGGAAAAGGAGAACACTCATCCACTGCTTGAGGGAATGTAAACTTGTACAACCGATATGGAAAGCAGTGTGGAGAACCTTAAAGACTCAAAAAAATGAGCCTACCATTTGACCCAGTCCATACCACTCCTGGGTGTAAGATACACAAAGAAGACGCAATTCTTCCACAAACACAAATATACAGCACACATACGTGTTGATTGCAGCTCCCTCTTACAATAGCAAGAGCTGGGATCCCAAACCCAAATGACTCTCAACAGATGAGTGGGATTACAAAAATGTGGTACATCTACACAATAAAGTACTATTTTAAATGGTGAGAAGTATGGCAAATTATGAACTTTGCGGTAATGGATGGAACTCAAAGACATTATGCTGAGTGATGGGACGCAGTCCCAAAAAGACAAACAGAGAATGTTTTCAACTCATTTGTGGATGCTACAAACACCAATACCCACCCCAGATGAAAGTCAAGCTGAAACGACCAGGATGGTTTATATTTTTGGGTTTATCTGTAAGCAACTATGTTATCCTAATGTGAATTCCTCAGTGGGCTCTAGAATCCAACCACCACCACTTACCTTCAGAATCTGTAATTACTATATATGGGTGAGAGTATGTATCCATATTTGTAGAATAATAGAAAATTAATGGAGAAAAATGTGGAATTCCTAAGAAGAAAAAAAGACAGAGAAAGATGCAGGAACAAGTGTATGATTGAGTACATTATCTGGGATAGTTTGGGGTGGGGGGGGGGTGGGGTGATGGGAAGGGATAGGGGAATGTGCCCGAACAGAAATGAAAATGATGTATGAAATACATAAATCATCAATTAAAGAAAAAGAACAATGCTATTTAAAAAAAATTGTTTGTGATCAAGTTTGGATCTTCATTTTTGTTCCATTGGTCAACAGGTCTGTTTTTGTGACAGTACCATGCTGTTTTTATGACTATAGCCCTGAGTATAAGCTTCAACTCAGGTTACTACTAAACTTTGGCTATTTTGGGGTCTTTTTGTTTTTTTACCAAATAAAAAATTAAGGACTTTTTTCCAACCTGTGAAGAAACTCTTTGGGGATTTTAATTGGGATTATGCATTAAATCTGTTTACGAGTTTGGGTAGAATGGGACATTTTTTTACTAGATTAATTTTCCAATCCATGAGCAAGGGAGTTTTTTCAATCTTCTGATGTCTTTTCTTCATTTCCCCTTCTTCAGGGTTTTAAAAAATTGGGGTTGTAGAGAGATGTGGTGCCTTTGGTTAGTTTTGTTCCTAGTTATTTTATATTGGCTGTTTGAGGCTTATTTGTGAATAGGGAAGTTCCTTGAATTCCTTCTTCAATTCCTTGCTGTTGGAGTAAAAGAAAGGCTACGGATTTTTCTAGGTTAATTTTGTATCCTGCCACTTTACTGAACGCTTAATCGGTTCTAAGGAGTTTTCTGGTGGAGTTTAGCATCCCTTAAGTAAACAATCAGATCATCAGCAAAAAGACGATATCATGACTTCCTCTTTTCCAAGTAGAAACGCCTTTTAATTTCCTTTTCTTGCCTTTTGCCCTAGCAAGTTGTTTCAAAGCACTATATTGAAAAGGAGTGGTGAAAGAGGACAGCCCCTGGGCCGAGTTCCTACCTTAAAGGGAAATGCTTCTGTCATTTCCACATGTAGGATGATATTGGCTTGGGTTTCCTGTATATAGGCTTTGATGTACATTGAGGAATAGTCCCTCCAATACAATTCCCTCTAAGGACTTTAAGCATGAATGGATGCTGGATTTGTCAAAAGCTTTTTCCGTGTCAATTGAGATGATTGTGTGGCTTTTGTCTGTTAGTCTATTAATATGCTTGATGATATTTATTGATTTTCGTATGTTGAACCATCCCCTGCATTGTTTCATGGTATGAATCCAACTTGGCCATGATGGATATCTTCTTGATGTGGGTCTGTATGCGATTTTCAGTATCCGGTTTAGAAACAAAAAAAATTTTTTTTGCAATCGGTGGTCCCATTAATGAGATGGGTCATAATTCTCCTTTTTAGTTGTACTAATCTTTGCCTGTTTGGGTATAGAGTGATTGCTGGCTTCATAGAAGGGATTTGGGAGATTCACTCTGTTTGTATCCTTCTAAACAATTTCAGTGTAATGGTTGTAAGTTTTTTGAAAGTGTTTTAATATAATTGTCGGCTGTGAATCCTTCTGGGCCTGGGCTATTTTAGTTGGGAGGTCTCTTATTGCATATTTCAATTTCGTCAAGTATTATGGGTCTGTGTTTAAGCTGTCCAGTCTCTTCTTGCTTGAGTTTGGTGATTCCCAGTATGGCAGCTATTCAACAATGTCTCTTAGGTTTTCAAACTTGGTAGAGTAAGGTTTTTGAAGTATTCCGGTATATTTTCTGGATCTTTTCATTGTCTGTTGTGATAGTTCCCCTTTCATCAACAGATTCTAATTGATTTGGAGTTGTTTCCTCCCTGTCTTTCTTTTGGTTAAACTGGCTAGAGGTCTGTCTAACTCGTTTATTCTTTCTAGAACAAACTTTGATTCATTGGATTTTTTTGTATTGTTTTTCTGTTGTTTTTCTATTTCATTTATTTCTCTCTGGTTTTTGTTTTTCTTCCTGTGTGTTGTGTTTAGGGTTCATGTGCTGTCTCTCAAGTGTTTTTAGCTGTAGTTTTTAGATCATTCCCTTGTACTCTTTCTGTTTTTTTTCTTTCTAATGTAGGCACCCAGGCTATAAAATTGCTTCTTTGGACTCTTTTAAAATAAAAGTATCCCATAGGTTTTGTTGTGTTGTATGATCATTGTCATTCAGTTCCAAGAGTGCTTGTATTTCTTCGTTTATCTCTTCCTTGACCCATTCATTAAACAGTGTGTTGTTTGGTCTCCACGTATTCTTGTAGATAGTAGAGTTTATCCTGGTGTTGATGTTGACTTTATTGCACTATGGTCTGATAAAATGCATGAAAGTATTTCAATCTTTTTTGTAATTGTGGAGTTTCCACCTCCTGTGCCCCAGTAATGTGAGTCGATTTTGGAGAAGGTTGTGGGGTGCTGAGTAAGAAAGTTATTCTCTGGTATTAAAGGGTGGAATATTCAGTAGATGGCTCTGTGAGGTCCATTGTGGCGTCAGCATCATTCAATTCACATGTTCCTCTCTCTGTTTATTCTTGGTCCTGTTGACCTGTCCAAAGGGCTCAGTGGGGTATTGAGGGCCCCTACTATGAGTGTACTGGGTTAATCTGTTTTTCCTTGTGGTCCGGGAGAATTGTTCTTTATAAAGTTTGGTGCAACCAGAGTTTGGTGCGGATATAGTCATGATTGTGAAATCTTCATGGTGAATCGTTCCTTTGAGAAAAAAGGGTAATGGGGCCTTCTTTGTCTCTTCTTCTGATTTCTTTTAGCTTGAAGTCCCCTATTTGGTGTGATTTAAAGAGCCACCTGGGGGGCTGGAGAGATCCTAGCGGTTAAGAGTGCCGACCGCTCTTACAAAGGACCAGGGTTCGATCCCAGCACCCACAATGGCAGCTAGAACCCATCTGAAACTCCAAAGCCAGAAGAACTCCCAGTTCCAGGGGAATCCGACACCAAGCCACCTCTTCTGACCCCCGGGGCATTGCATGACACGGGTGCACATACCTGCAAGCAGACAGTAACAATTCATACAACATACAAAAATAAATAAAAAAAAAATTAAAAAAAAAATAGGCAACACCTGCTTTCTTTCTTGTTTGTACCATTTGCTTGAATTTTTTTTTCCATCCTTTCACTTTAAAGTGGTGGCCTATCCTTGAAGGTAAGATGGGCTTCTGGGGCTTCTTGGAGACAGCATATAGATGGGTTCCTGTTTCCTAATCCAATCCCCAGTCCGAATGTCTTTTGATTGGGGCGTTTAGCCCATTAGTATTTAAATATTTAAGGTTATAACTCAGAGAATTGTTTTTCTTCCTTTCCGTTTCAAACCCTTATTAATCCAATTTGGAATTTGTTGGTCCCTAGTTTTACTTCTGAGGTGGCAGTTATGCTTTTTATTAATTTCTTTCTTTCTCCTTCAAGGTGCCTGGGGATAGTTATTCCTGTTCTGCTGTCCTTTGAATTGCTTCAAGGATTCTCTGGAAGGTTTGGTTTTCTGGAATGTATTCTTTCATCTTTTTCATGTCATGGAAGATTTTTTTCCCTCTCCTTTCCCATAATTGAAAATTTTTTTGCCTGGGTATAGTAACCTGGGTTTTGCAATCTATTGTCCTTTAACCGGGGAATGCTTTTGCTCCAGGTTCTTTCTTGCTTTCATAGTTTGGCACTGGAAGTCAGTTGTAAGTCTGATAGGTTTTCTTCTCCTTATATTAACGTTGGTCGTTTTGTTTCTCGTGTGCTTTCAAGAATTTATGTCTTTGTGTTGGGGGCGTCAGCATTTTAAAACTAGAATGGTATTAGGAGTTTCTTTTCTGATCTTGTCTGTTTGGAGTTCTATTATTTCTTGTATTTGTATTGGTTTGTCTTCTTTTAGTTTGGGGAAGTTTTCATCTATTATTCTGTTGAAGATCTGATCAATACCATTCTCTTGGGATTCTTCTCCTTCCTCTATTTCTATGATGCGGAGGTTTGATCTTTTCATAGTGTCCCACAGTTCCTGGTTGTTCTACTTTTATGTATTTTTAAATTTTTCATAATCTTGAGGTTTTTTAGTTGTTCTGTGTTATCTTCCAGGTCTGATATTCTTTGTTCTCCTTCCTCTATTCTCCTTCTGAGGCTTTTTCCATTCCTTTCCTCTTGATTGGATGCGTATTTGATTTCTTTTTACAGTTCATCTTGTGATTTCTTTAGTATTTCCACTTCCTTTTGGAGTTTCTCAATCTCTTCCTGTAGCTCTTTGCTTCGCTGTTTGATTTCCTTTTCTTTTTCAACATGGGATCTTTTCAGTGTTTCCACTTCCTTCTGGAGTTTGTCATTCTCTCTCTCTAGGTCTTTCTTGAATTTTTCATTCTCTCTCCTTATTTCTCTGACTTGTTCTTTATAGTCTTTGATTTCTTTGAGTATGTCCACAATTGTACTTCTAATTTCAATGTTCTGGGCTATCCAGGGGGATCCCACTGTAGGGTTGGTAGAGTTTGGTGTGGAATTATCCTGCACCTTTCCCATCTTGTCTCTTCTTCATGTCCCTGGCATGTGGGTTTCTCTTTGCCTGTATTCCAATGTGAATCCCAAATGCCTCTTCACTGTGTTGAAGGCTTGCTTTGCTTGCTTCCTTCAGATACCTTCATTGTTTGATTGATTGATTTGTTTTTCTCCTTGTTTATGGAGTGTTGACTTGTCTACCTTTTAGGCTTTCTATTAGAAGTCTAACTCACTCTTCCCTTTCTGTTCTGAATGTTCTCCAAAGAATCCTCTCCCTGGGCAATTCCAGTTTGTGGGGGTGGGGTAATGCCTGTTTAGCCATTTAGCCCATGCCCTGGTACTCTGTGCTTCAGGTGGTTCTAGAAAATTCCCGATCTAAGCTCTGTGCACTCAATTCTCACAGTGGTGACAGGCCCACCTTTTATACCAGCTAGCAGGACAACTCTGCCCCTATAGCCATACAAGATGATTGTATGGAACCAGTCAACCCTGCTGAAGTCCCCAGCTCCTACCTGTGCTTCAGGAGTTCCTGGGAAATTCCTGATCCAAGATCTGTGCACTCCAGCTCTTATCTATCCTCTGCAATAGTTCCTGAGCTCTGGATGGGTGGAGTTTAATATAGGAGTCCTGTCCAAGGACACACACTTTTCAGACTCTGACTCTCTATGACTCCTAAATGACTCTAAATGACTCCTTTGGCCATCTGTGACCTTTTGTGTTCCTGGCTGTCTATTGCAGGAGGAAACTTTATTAATGAGAATTCAGAGATTCAGTAATGTCTGCCCCCAAACTCCACCCTTCTATGTTGCATGAGCCTTAGGTGTAGAGGTTGCATTGTAGATGTGCCACTTAAGCATGAGCAATTCAAAGACAATGTCTGTATGTGACCAATTGTGGTGCTCTGTCTCTGGTACAAAAGAAGCTTCTTGGATGAGTGGTGACTTGGATACTTGTCTGTAAAAATAAGGATACATATTTTTCACATAGTAAGAAATTACATTTGTCTAGGCATGTGACAGACAGTCTTGGAATTTTCTCTAAGATCGATGACCTTTCCATCCAACTGTATTTGGGTATGTTTATAGTACCACACATGAGTTTCCTTCCGTTGAGTGGATTCTAAGTCCAATTGGGTAGTTGTTGATTACAAGACAAAAATGCCACTGCTGCACCAATATCATTTTCTGTGCCAGTCATTGATGTGGTTATTAGACCTTGAAGCTAGGTTTGGACCATTGATTGATGTTCTCTCTAAGTAGGTTGTCTACCCAAGCTACTCCAAATCTCTGAGAAGTGGCTTTCAGGTCAGTTCCAGCTCTATTGCTCCAAATCCTGGGTCCAAAATATGTCCTGTCTTAACAATAAGGTCTACCCTTCAAGTTCTGGGAGGCAATCAAGGGCTGTGACAATAGTCTTTATAATTTTGAGAGTCTCTTGGATACTCTGGCCAACAACTCAAGGAAAGGTTTCTCTGGTCTTGCACTGTTTCTTGCTATGTAGCTTTCAGCCACACATATGGATTCATGTGGAAATATTGTACATGTAATTTGTCAGTAGGTTGTTGGATCCCCCCTGGCATTATTTATCTCTCCTTTTTTCTCCTTGTCTAACCCTCCCTCCATGCCCTCCCCATTTAAAATTTCCTGATTTTCTCCATTTCTCCCAGTCTCCTATGGTTCAACCTCTCTTGAGTTCCTTCTCCTTTATCCCCAAACTTCATTGTCTAACTTCCCATCCCATCCTGTTTAAATACTCACATTTTACCCATTTCTTCCTTAGTTACACCTGTCTCCTACTGTTCTTCTCTCTCAGGCTCCTTCTTTTTCTTTACCTCCCTTGTTCCTTTCCACTTTCCTGATTCCTGCAGTTATGTCAGGATACATGCATACATATAAGGAGTTGGTACCATCCACATATGAAGGTGAACACACATCATTTCTTTTTCTGAGTCTGTGTTAATTCACTTAGTATAACAGTTTCCAGTTCCACTATTTACCTGAAAATTTCATGATTTCACCTTTCTTTACTGCTGAATAGAATTCCACTATGTAGATGCACCACATTTTTGTTATTCATTGGTCAATTGAGGGCCACCTGGATTGCTTCCAGCTTCTTGCTATTGTGATGAGGGCTGTAATAAACATAGATGTGGATGTATCTTTGCAGTAGGATGAGTCTTGTGGGTATATACCCAGGGGTGGTATGGCTGGGTCAGGTGGTAGGCTCATTTTGAGTTTTTTAAGGATTCTCCACACTGCTTTCCACAGTGGTTGTACCAGTTTACTTTCCCACCAGCAGTGGATGAGTGTTCCCCTTTCCCTACAACCTCTTCACCATTTGGTGTCTTTTGTTTTCTAGATCTTAGGCAGTCTTATTGGAGTGAGATGATATCTTAGAGTGGTTTTAAATCCACATTTCCCTAATTAGTAACGATGTTGTACACTTTGTTTTTTTTTTTTTTTTTTGGTCTTTTTGAGATAGCTTTTCCCTTTACTCCCAGCTGGCCTAGAGCTCACTATATAGACTAGGCTGGCCTTGAACTCACAGAGATCCACATACCTCTGCCTCCTGTGTGCTGGGATTAAAGGTGTGTGCATGCCCTCCAAGTTGAACACCTTTTAAGTTTTTTTTTTAGCCATTTTCATTTCTTCTTTTGAGAACTCTATGTTCCCCACCTTTGAATTGGGTCATTTGTTTTCTTGATTCTTTGTGGGTTTTTTTGAATTCTTTATATATTCTGGATGTTAAAATCTCTATGAAATATGTTGGTGAAGATTTTTCTCCCAGTCTGTGGGTTTTCTCTAACTTCCTTGGTTGTTTCTTCTGTTGCATAGAAGCTTTTTAATAGGAAGGATTAATATTGTGAAAAAGACCATCCTACCAAAAGCAATATATAGATTCAATGCAATCCCAATCAAAATCCCCATAACATTCTTCACAGAATTAGAAAAAAAATTCTAAAATTCATATGGACACACAAAAGACCTCAGATAGACAAAGAAACCCTGAGCACAAAGAGCAATACTGGGGGGGGGGATTACTATATCAGATCTCAAACTATATTACAGAACTATTGTCATAAAAACAGCATGGTACTGGCACAAAAATAGACAGGTAGATCAATGGAACATAATTGAAGACCCAAACATGAGTAGATTCAATTTCAACCAACAACACACTCACTGAAGGAAAGACAGCATGTTTAGCAAATGGTGCTGGCAAAACCAGATCTCCACCTATAGAAGAACAAAACTAGATCCTTTTTCTTTCATCCTGCACAAAAATCAACTCCAAATGGATCACACACCTTAATGAGAAACCCAAATTCTGAAACTGTTAGGAGGCATAGGCAGTAACCTACAAGATATAGGAAAGGACTTTCTAAATTAGACATCAGTTGCTCAGGAATTAAGATCAAGATAAAACATCTCTTAAGTGCAGGCACTTTCAGTCTTGAAAATTGTTGTTTGGATGTTCTAAATGTAGAATACTGAGTTAATGCAACGACTTAGAAGAGAAACAGTGACCCTAGGTGCATGTTTGGTTAACTTTCTGTATTTGGTGAATGTGTAATTGGTTTCTTTATCTCCTTGGATCTTCAGAAATTGGGTTATTACTTTTTAGTTGATACTGAGGATCAACTAAAGGGAATAGAATGAAAAATGACGCTTCCCAACACACCCATTAAGGCCAGAAAATTGACATGAGGACTAAGTGCTCTGACATTTAATCAGCTAATAACACAGCATCCTGTTAGAGATGATTCCATTTTTCTTTTCTTTTGCATTGAAATTGTGTGTTCTGTCTTGAGTCATGCAATGTTTTCTTGTGTCCAGGTCTTGGATGTGGCTTATTGTACACTGCAACGGTGACCATTACATGCCAGTATTTTGACAGTCGCCGAGGCCTTGCTCTTGGCCTGATTTCAACAGGTACATTTTCACAATTAAGAACAGTATTGTTACATTCAGTCATCTAAACAAAATGAAAAGTTAACAAACACAGATTTGCTCAATTAGCTGCCAATAAGATAGCAAATTTATAACTGGAGAGATGGCTCAGCAGTTAAGAGCACTGGCTGCTCTTGCAGAGGACTAGGGTTTGATTCCCAGCACCCACATGGCAGCTAACAACTGTCTGTATCTCCAGTTCTAGGGGATCCAATGCCCTCTTCTGAGCTCTGCAGGCATTGCATGACATGGGTGCACTTACATACACATAAAATTAATATAAATAAAATACTTTTTAAAAAGTTAGCAAATTTATGTGTGTGTGTGTGTGTGTGTGTGTGTGTGTGTGTGCTCATTCATGGGAGGGGGTACATGCACAGGTTGTACATGTACATGTGCATGTACATGTTGGGGCTGGATGTCGATATCACATGTCTTCTTCAGTTTCTCTACACCATATATTTTTAGATAGGCCTCTCATTGAACTTGGAGCCCACCAGTTCAGCTAGATGTTTGGTAAGATGGGTTGGCAAGCATATCTTGGAAAGGGCTTGGTTCAAATCCAGAGATTGCTGCTGGGTGTGGTGTTCCCAGCAGGTCTGGCTCGTAGGCAGGCTGTATACCTTCAGTAATTATTTGGCAACAGGATCCACACTACTGCTTTGTTCTTGAGGCCAACTGGGGCCATAAAGAGATCAAAATTGGATATTTAGCCAGGTTGGCTAAGGAAATATTGACAGGTAAGAAAGGTGAACTGTGGCCCAGTAAGAGACAAGGCCAGAGTCTGAGCAGATGGCTTAGGCAGAAACAGGAAAAGGAACACAAAACAGACCATGGGAAATCCAAAGCAGATGGAATGCCATTGAAAATAAAGGTGTGGTGGCACACACCTTTAATCCTAGCACTCAGGAGGCAGAGTCAGGTGGATCTCTATGATTTCAAGACCAGCCTCGTCTACAGAGCAAGTTCCCCAGGACAGCTGGGGCTACAGGGAGACTCTGTCTTGAAAAGACCAAAAAAACAACAAAAAAGAAAAACCTGTAAGGGTTTCCCACAGGTGTGAAAGCAAGTGTGAGAATGGTACAGCAATTCTAAGTGTGTGTGTGTAAGTGTGTGTGTGTGTGTAGTTATAAATTTATCACACATACTCTGGAGCTGGGCATCTGTCACTCATTAGCTACTTGCTGCTGTATAATACACTTCATTGCTCTGTGCTTGTGTCTTCTTAACTGTGAATGAAGATAGTTATGTCAGCTACCACACTGAGTTATGGAGAGTATGAAGGCACACAGGACTTTACAAGGCCTAGCCATTGTCATCGTGACATCCAGTGTCCACATTTATTGGTGCTGAAGATATTGGAAATTGTTTGCTATGAGGTTAGCTCTGGCTTTTCACTCAAGCCTGGAAGGGAGGTGTGGTTTGAATGAGAACACCCCCAGCTGGTGGCACTGTTTTGGGAGGTTTTAAGAAGTGTGGCCTTGTTGAAGGAAGCGCATCACTTGGGGCCAGCTTTAAGAGTTCTTAAGCCTCCCCAAATTTCTCTCTGCTTCCTCTGCTTCCTGCACCTGCTTGAAGATCTGAATGCTTAGCTTCTGCTCCTGCTCCAGTCACCTCACCATGCCTCCCTGCTATGACAGACTCTAATCCCTCTAGAACTTGGAACCATAAGCTCAAATCAATTCTTCCTATAACTTCCCTTGATCATGGTGTTTTATCACAACAACAGAAAAGTAACTAATACAGGAGGTCAGAGAGGCTGCACTGTACCATAATGAATAAAACATGCTGGGAGCCAGGCAAGGTGAACTTCATTGAAAGAGATTATGAGCAAGACAGAGTCACAGTATTTTTTTTTTCAAAAAGAAGTCATAAATCAATTACTTGAAATATGGTGACCAAGTTGAAAGGGGAAAACATAAAGAACTGAAACCATAATATGAATAGTCTTGGCACAATGTAGTGGTGAATGCCTGCTGTCCCAGCACTTATGAGACTGAGGCAAGGAGGAGTGTGAATTCAAGGCCACCTCTGGGTACATCAGGAGACCCTGTATCAAAGCACACAACAGCAACAGAACCCTAAAAGTAGGGGAGTGTGGTCTTTCTCTATGGTCTATGGGGCAGGAAAACTGAACCTTCTGGGTCCAGTCTAGTTTACTGTTTATTTTTGGATCTCCCATAAGAATGGTTTTTATATTTTTATCTGATTATAAAAAATCAAAAGGGCTGGAGAGATGGCCTAACAGTTTAAGAAGTGCCAACATATATATAATTATATTTATATATGTATATATATATTATATATTATATATGTCTTTTTGAGACAGGGTCTCCCTGTAGCCTCAGCTGTCCTGGAACTCACTATGTAGACCAGGCTGGCCTTGAACTCACAGATATCCACCTGTCTCTGCCTCCCCAGTGCTGGGATTAAAGGTGTGCACCACCATGCCCAGCTGTGTCTGTCTATTTTTATGGCTCCAGGGCAGAGCTGAGTATTTGGGACAGATCTATGGATCACAGTGCCTTAAATATTCATTCTCTGACACTTTATAGAAAAATTTTATTGACCCTTGATATTAATTACTTAATTAATGCATGAGTGTGTCTTAATGTTTGAGGTCCTCTGAGCACCAATTAGTATTTTCCCTTTTTGTAGTGGTACACAATCTACACACATTTGTGAAAGCTTTATTAGTGTCTTATCTCACTTTGGTTTTTACATTGACAATTTTTCAATTAGGACATTCTTTTAGACAATTAAAAATTATAGCTTTGCAGGCCCAGGTGGCACATGGATTTAATCCCAGCACTCAGGAGGCAGAGGTGGCCAGATCTCTATGAGTTCAAGGACAGGCTGGTCCACATAGTGAGTTCCAGGCCAGATGGGGCTAAAGGGCGATCTTGTCTCAAAAAACACCAAAAAAAATTATAGCTTTTCAGCATACAAAATTCCACAAGGAAACTCTGATTTGGTTTTTACAAGTTTCTGATTGATTTAATTGGTTTCTGCTAACATGAGTTCTTCCTGCATCTTTCTAAGCCATCCCGTCTCCTCACTGGATATAGAGGGTTTTATTTGTCATCACAGAGCACAATAGCATCTTGAAACTGATTTGATATTCTGCCCTTTTTATTTCATGATATTGACAGATAGATTTAGTTGGTGAACAGTAGTTTTGTTTTTTCTCAACTTAAGATGAAAATAGGCCTTTAAAATGTAATTACATTTATTTATCCATGTGTATAACTGTGTGTGTGTGTGTGTGTGTGTGTGTGTGTGTGTGAGTATACTTGCCACAATGCATGTGTGAAGGTCAGAGAACAACTTGAGAAGTCTGTTCTCTCCTTCCACCATGTAGGTCAACTCAGGTCTTCAGGCATTGACCCATCTTGCTAGCCCCAAACAGAGCTTTTAAAAAGTCAAGAACACCTTTAATGTGTAATAGTATCAGCACCTTATTAGAATCTGTACAGAGTGTTAAAGTCACACATGGATACTTCACTGAGAGTTGTACAGTATATGAGTCTTGGAGTTCCCCTCTATATTCTATTCTTTGCTTTTAACTGTTAAAGCATGCACCACTTTTACAAAGAGAAGAAATTAAATTTGTCTGTTATAAAGTCAGATAAAAGAAAATTTGTCTGTTATAGAGTCAGATAAAAGAAAATTGATTCTCTTACAATCCACCAACTGTATTTTAGCTGCCAACACATTAACACATGCCATTTTCTTTGGGAGTGAAGAACTTAACTAGAAAAATATTAAGAAGGCACAAGCGAAGGCCTTGAAAAAATGTTTACTTACAACTTTGTCACAGAAAGTTTGGTTATAAGAATTTTTTGATGAGATGGGCTTTTATAGTATGTATGTTATGATCATCTTATTCAGAATTTTAAAAATTAAGTTCAAGGCCAGCCTGGTCTACAGAGTGAGTTCCAGGACAGCTGGGACTATAGGGAGACCCTGTCTCGAAAAGATAAAAAAAAATTAACTTATTTTTTCCCTGCTGTTTCATATGACGTTTCCCAATGGTGTTTAATTTTTTAAATACTCAATTGAAAAAATTGAAATCAGAACCAAATAACAGCACAAGTTAATGGGTTGACATAACTAGGCATTGCAGTGTGCTTGGGGAGAATGATGGGTGAAAGGAGATGCTTCAATCTTGTGTGAGATGGCTTACAAACTAACTACCTAAACTCCAGTTCCTGGGGATCCACTACACCTTTCTGGCCTATGCAGACACTGCACAAAGTCTCTCTCTCTCTCTCTGTCTCTCTCTCTCTCTCACACACACAAAGTATACATAAAAATAAAGTAAGTCCAGAGGGCACAATAGGTTCTATAAACGTTGATTCCGAAGCTGAGTGTCTGTCAGTACTGCTGTGCTGACAGTGTTCTTGTGGTTTTAATATGAAGAGTTGACAGTGTTCTTGTGGTTTTAATATGAAGGCCCCGTGAATATCAACATAAATAATAAGTTGAATTGTGACACTATTAATGCTTATGATAAGCATCACAAATGATAAAATTAAATCTGAGCAGCTCCTACTTCCCTTGCAGGCTCAAGTGTTGGCCTTTTCATCTATGCTGCTCTACAGAGGATGCTGATAGAAGACTATGGCCTGGATGGGTGTCTGCTGATTGTGGGTGCTTTAGCTTTAAATATACTAGCCTGTGGCAGTCTGATGAGGCCTCTGAAGACCCATGACTGTCCTTTGCCTGAAAAAACAGCTCCAGAGAATGTTCCAGATAGGTACTCCATATACACTGAAAAAGAAAAGAACCTGGAAGAAAATCTAAATATCTTAGATAAGAGCTACAGTGGTGAGAACAAGTACAAGAGCTCACTGGCCAGTGGTGATTGGAGCCAGGAGAGTCCTCTTCATAAAAAGGCCACAACCATGCACCATGCTAAGGAGCCTGAAATGTATAAGAAGAAAGTTGTAAAACAGACATATTTTTACAAACAGCTTGCCAAGAGGAAGTGGCAGTTATATAAGAACTACTGGGGTGAGACTGTGTCTCTTTTTAAAAACAAAGTCTTCTCCGCACTGTTCATTGCCATCTTGCTTTTTGACATTGGAGGGTTTCCACCATCATTACTCATGGAAGATATAGCAAGAAGCTCCAATGTGAAGGAAGAGGAGTTTGTCATGCCCCTCATCTCCATCATTGGCATCATGACGGCTGTAGGGAAACTTCTGCTGGGGATACTAGCTGACTTCAAGTGGATTAATACCTTGTATCTCTATGTAGCTACCCTGATCATCATGGGCCTGGCCTTGTGTGCAATTCCACTGGCCAAGAGTTATGTCACATTGGCGATACTTTCTGGGATCCTAGGCTTTCTTACTGGTAATTGGTCCATTTTCCCATATGTGACCACGAAGACTGTGGGAATTGACAAATTAGCCCATGCTTATGGAATATTAATGTTCTTTGCTGGACTTGGAAATAGCCTTGGACCACCAATTGTTGGTAAGATATTAATTCCTCTCTAAGACTAATCAGTTTATTGTTCCTCAATGTAACACCTTCAGGGGTAGAGATTCAGATATCAGCAATAGCATAGATTTGCACAAAGTAAATCTGCATCAAATCGTTTGTGTTAATTTAGTCAAGATTAGTGCTGATGTATAGCTCATTGGAAGAGTATTTCCCTAGCATGCAAGAAGTCCTGGGTTTGTTCTCCAAGTCTATAGAAACCAGGTATGATGGTTTATGCCTGTAATCTTAGCACTCAGGTAGAGGTGGAGGCAGGCAAATCTGAGGTTCAAGGTCATCTTTGATATATGGTGAGTTTGAGGCTAGCCTGGGCTACATGAGACCTCCCCCCTCTACATACACACACACACACAGACACACACAGACACACACACACACACACACACACACACGTGTTTGGTATAGAATTGAGAAAACCAATATACTTCCTTTGGTATTTGTGCCCATTCTTTATTTGAAAGAAACTCAAAATTCCTTCTTCAAATACTTGAAGAACTTTCCTCCTCTAAAGCAGAGTCAGCCATCTTGGAAGCAGGCAGGACACTCTTTCTATGAAACTCATTTTTTTTCCTTGTTGTCCTTCCAGGTTGGTTCTATGACTGGACCCAGACCTATGACATCGCCTTTTACTTCAGTGGCTTCTGTGTCCTGCTGGGAGGTTTCATCCTGCTATTGGCAGCCTTACCCTGTTGGGATTCATGCAAAAAGAATCTCCCTAAGCCAATGCCAACAACTTTTTTGTATAAAGTTTCCTCTAATGTTTAGAGGGATATTTAAAGGGCATTATTTTCTCCATTTTATACCATACAGCAAAAAAGTTAAATTTTATTAAATTGTCAGGCAAGTTCTCTGGAGACAAGACTTCTCTCAAAACAAAGTTTCTATGGCTGGCTTTGAAGGAGAAACATTTTTAATATCCTTATATACTAAATGTATAACCTCTGTCACTTGGTTTTCTTTTTTTTTCTTCCCAAGAAGGGGAACTATTTTGTTTTACTGTTGTTCGTCAATTCACGAAGTAAAACTTTGGACCAGCCTCACAGAGCTTTCTCTGGTTAAAGTTGTTTAGATTCTCTACTTTCTCCATGATTTTCACTGCAAAGTGCCCAGAGGGTTTTTTTTTTTGTTTTGTTTTGTTTTTTTTCTGTCTTCTAACTTATAGGCCTCATGATGTAATATGTGTAGTGGCCACTGAGCAAACTGCTCTCTTCTCTCTTGCAGAGGGGATGTGAAGCCATTTCATTTCAGGAGCTGCAGCATGAAGACTTGAAGACTTACAGAAGATGTTTTAAATCACAGTTATCAATTGTCAGCTTTTGTTTGCCTTGATGAAGGAAGTACTGTAGGGCATTTGGTGCCTGTGCACATGAACTCTTCAAATCCTAAGCAGCCTTTTTTTTGTGGTTGTCTCTTAGAACCTCACTTTCTTGTGTTGGACAGCATCTGGTCAGTGATGCCTCCCAGCCATAGTGCTATTTTACCCATTTCTAGCTTGGAAATGTACTTTTGAACCATTCCATCTAGCAAATGGTAAGCTGTGGGGATGAGTTGCAAGGCCCGCATCTCTATCAGACTTTACCACTACCAAATTTTAATTCAAGGACAAAGCTAAAAAAAAAATGGTGTGTGTGTGTGTGTGTGTGTGTGTGTGTGTGTGCGCGCCGTGTGCATGCATGCTCAGAGTCTATGAGAGACATGGGAAGGAAGGGATAGGGACAACAAGAAGTTTATACCCTTATCCAACCTTATTTAATTTTAAGAATAGTGTTTGAGGACAAAAATAATGTTTAAGGTGGGAGAGATGGCTCAGGCTACTGTTGCAAACGACCCAGATTCAAATCTCAGCATCCACATGGTGGCTAACAACCATCTGTAACTCCCAGGGGTATCTGCCACCATCTTCTGATCTCTGTGGGCACTGCACAACACTGGTGCACTCACACACATGCAGGCAATACACTTACACACATAAAATAAAAATAATAAATAAAATAATGTTTAATAAATTGGATTTTCCCTCCTAAAACATAGATTTTAACTTTGAGCTGCCCATGAATCTCCTGGAAATCCTTTAGAAATAAGTGCTTGTTACTGTGTTTAAGAGATTTTAATTCTGCAAGAAGAGGCTACAGCCCAGACATCTGTATTTTAACAAACTCTGCAAGGGATTTTGGTTACAGGTCTGGGAATGGCATCAGGAGCAGGGGATGTAGCTCAGTAGCACAGTACTTAGGCAGCATGTAAGAAGCCCTGCATTCATATACCCAGCACTATAAGAAAGAAAGAAAAAAATGGTGATAAATATTTATTCTCTTGAATAAAAGAAAGAAAATAAAACATTAAATCAGTTTTTACATAGCCAAGTGTTCTTTAAGTAAGGGCTCCCTTCCCATGGTGCCAAAATTGTCTTTTCTTTTGAAATATATGAGATTATTTTAGCCTACTATGTTGCCTTTCTTTGAAGGCATCAGAAGTACTTTATCAGCATGAGCTCTCACAAACCCCTCTGTGAGGGAGATAACCACTACTGTCTGCCTGCATAGTAAACCTGGAGGGGGAAAATTCATAATCAAGGCAGACCTGATGCAATAATGGGGCTCCAAGGCACATTGGACTTATGCTCCATACTCAGACTTCTGGAAAGTTCTCTGTACCTCATTTTTCAGTCACTATTAAAGTAAATAAATAAAATAAGTTGCATTTAAAAGCAAAATGAGTGGGGATGCTGGAGAGATGGTTTGGCAGCTAAGAACACTTGTTGCTTTTGCAAAGGACCCAAGTTCAGTTCCCAGCACCCATGTCAGGCAGCGGCTCACAATTGCCTGTAACTCCAGCTCCAAGAGATCCAATGCCCTCTTTTGTCCTCTATGGGCACTATACACATGTTGCACACACACAAACATACAAACGTACATGTAAAACAGAAATATTAGGGGCTGGAGAGATGGCTTAGATTGAACCTAGAGGACCAGGTTCAATTCCCAGCACCCACATGGCAGATAACAACCGTCTGTAACTCTAGTTCCAGGGGAATCTGATGCCTCCTGACCTCCATGGGCATTGCACAACATGAGTGCACCTATGTACTTGCAAGCAATATACTCATACACATAAAAAGAATAAATAAAATATTAAAAAGACACAAGTCTTAAATAGTGATGAATTTTTTAAAAGCAAAAAACCATATGTTTGTATTTAAAGTTCTGTTTTTGTCAATATTATGTTCAAAATATCTATAGCCTAAAAAGTTTGACTTTGACATGTCTACATTAATTGGTGGTGGACCTTCATCCACTAATACTATCCATTGTGTATATTGTCTGCTGTCTAGGGAATGAATTTCAAGTTAAAATAAAATATTTTTCTTTTGTGTCAGTCTGATTGCTTTCTCTGCGCTTTGGTTTTTCCCTGTTACAGTTATACTTGATGTGACTGTGAAGATATAAGTTCTCTGATGTAGTTTACACTCCAGAATTTAATGATTGAACCAGAGCATATTAAAAAAATTAATTTACTGAACTATTTTGACCACTGCTTTCATATAGCCAGTGTATCAGAATCACAGGATCCTAGTCTCGAGGAAGAGGACAAACTCCTGAGTGTCTCGTACATGGCTTTACCAGTCATCTGCAGGCTTTCCTTTTAGAGCCAGGGTCTTATTGTGTTGCACAAACTGGTCTTGAGCACCAGGGCTCAGGTGGTCCACACTTACCTCAGCTTCTCTGGTAGTTGATACAACAGACACATGCACACCAAACACCATGCCCAGCTTGGTCATTTACAGAATCTGCAATATCTTCCAAGCTTATATTGTTTTTCTCATAAGAATCCCTCAATGTGGAAATTATGATTCTCATTTTATTTTTTTTATTTTATTTATTTTTGTATGTGTATGAATGTACTGTCTGCATGTAGGTCTGTGCACCCGTGTCGTGCAATGCCGCGGAGGTCAGAAGAGGGTGTCGGATTCCCCTGGAACTGGAGTTCTGGAATTGGAGTTACAGACAGTTCTCAGCCGCCATGTGGGTGCTGGGGATCGAACCCAGGTCCTCTGTAAGAGCAGTCGGTGCTCTCAACCACTAGGCCATCTCTCCAGCTCCGATTCTCATTTTATTATACAAACATAACTGTCATAATATGATCACTCCATTATAAAGTATGAGTAACTTGCAAAGCAAAACTAGAATTTTTTTTTTTTTTTTAGAAATAAAAGTCAACCCTTTGATTCCTAATGTAGCTAGGAAATGGAGACTCACTAGGAAAGTTGCTGTTGAACCATTTTTTTTTAAGCAGAGGAGTCACATTATATAAATGATAATGCAAGCAGGCATGATGGTACACACCTTTAATACCAGCCTTCAGGAGGCAGAGGCAGGCAGATCTCTGAGTCGGGTCTTCATAGTGAGTTCCAGACTAGCTAGGGTGGCTATGGCTACATAGTGAGACCTTGTCTCAAAACAAACAAAAAACAAGATCTGCTCATTTCCCAAGAATGAGCATTCAAAAATAACTTCATGAATTTACGTTGACTAGAAAGATCTTTCTGGACACTGGTGGGCTGTGTGTGAGAAGGTTGTGGATGGGGAAGTTTATTTATCTCCCATATCCCTACCTGATTCCCTCTTAGAAGCTTCTCTTTCTGCCTAAGTTCTGTCCCTCTCTTTTGTAAGCCTGTGAGGAACCAAGTGGTGATCTGATTCTCTCCAGGGAGTCCTGCCAGCAAGAGAGAAGGTTCAGCCACCAACTTTTCCCATGAGTGATAATTCCCAGGAACCAGCAGTTTCAGGACTGGGAGGCCATGACCATGTGATGATGTGTTGATAAAGTTCCATGACCTCAGCCTCAGCTGCCACCAGTCAGCACAGGATCATTGACATACAAGGTGGTCTGAGAAATGGAGGAGAGCACTAATTTAAAGAAAAGAACAGCTCCCTCTGGTACTTAGAAGGAGCATTGCACTGAATACATAAAACCCAATTAACACTGGCAGTTCAGTTTCTTCTCTTTAATCACCATCTTGAGACCTTCTGTTATGTGTAGTCTGTTGAGTCTGAAGGATGCCAGTAAGGGGATCTAATAAGATTAGAGTGATCTAATAAGAAAGGGATCTAATAAGGAAGGAGGGAATCACAGCCAGTTCAAGTGATCAGAGATCTATGAACACGAGGCTAATGTTTGGGGATACTATGTCTTCATTACGGTGGTGATGCATGACCAGATGGCTTGTGTTCAAAGTTTAGCTCAGTCCTTGTGGCTCTCAAAGTACTGGTTTCCTCATTTATAGATGACACCATAAAAATTCAATAAGATATAGCAGGCGGAGGCTAGCATGTTATAGATGCTCATTAATGCTCACTAGTATTATTTGTCCTGTCCCAGAAGAACATGGCTTCTCCTGTGGGAGGTGCCCAGCATCCCTGGGCACAGATGTGGGTAAATATTTGCACTGCAGGTTTACATTTAGAAAAGGAATAAGGAGCCTTCTGTTTTCCCCCTCTTGAACAACTGCTGGAGCTCTTGTTCTTCCCCCTAGTGTACTCTGGTCAAAACCCTCCATAGAAGGATTTGTGACTCAGCACATTTTCCTGGCTTTGCCATTCAGAAGATTTGACACAAAATAAAACAAACAAAACAAACACAGCGTGATGCTCCACAAATCAAATAGAATCTACTGTATAAATTCAATCTCTATAGGACCTTGCACTTTTGTTTTGATGTTTTCCCCCCAAAGCTCTTAAGCCAGCAGCTCAGAAGGTGGGCCTGAAATTGAGCAGAGGGCAAAACTATGTTACGTGTTTACTGAGCACTAATTAGCTTCAGCTCAGGGTTCTTTCTGCCCTGCCTATCCAGAATGCCTTTGCAGTTTACTGTGGAGGGAATACAACTCCAGGCCAAGTGTTCTGGGATTTGGTTCTTTATAGATCTCAGCTAACTTAGTCCCTTCCTATCATATACATTCATTGTCATGTAGAGTCATTATCTTTCACTTTCTCCTTGTAGGAAAGAAAAGGGGTACTGGAGAGATGGCTCAAGGGTTAAGAGCATTTGTTGCTCCTGCAGAGGACCCAGGCTCAGTTCCCATCACCCACATATGATGTCTCACAACCACCTGTATCTGCAGGTCCAGAGGGATTCAAGCCTCTGGCCTCTGAGGGCACCTACACTCAGTACACACACACACACACACACACACACACACACACACACGCACACACACAATCACACTCATTAATTAAAATAGGGGCTGGAGAGATGGCTTAGTAGTTAAGAATGCTTACCGCTCTTGCAGAAGACCTGGGTTTACTTCCTAACTCCCATATCAGCTGGCTTGCACCTGCTTGTAACTCTGGTTCCAGGAGATCCAGCACCTTTTTCTGGCCTCCATGGATACCTGCATGCATAAACACAAGTACACATACATACACATAAAATAATAAGGAAACTAATAAAATTTTTTTATTTAAAAAACCCTTTAATTTTATTGCTGTCTTTTTTCTGTTCTGAAACTTTTGTTAAGCAACATGTGCCAATAAAAGATAATTAACTATCAAAGTGCCAACCATCTGTGGGTGACCTTAATACCATTAAGGAGACTCATTTTTGTTTATTTTGTCTCTGATATAAGAAAAGGGGTTATAGCCAGGTGTGGTGGTGCACACCTTCAATCCTAGCACTCGGGAGGCAGAGGCAGGAGGATGTCTGTGAGTTCTAGGCCAGCCTGGTCTACAGAGTGAGTTCCAGGACAGCCAGAGTTCCAGGGAGACCCTGTCTCAAAAAGACAAAAAAAAAAGGGTTATTAAAGTACTCCCTAGTTAAGTTCCTATATGCATACTTAGTTTCTTTTTAAAAAATATTTTTGTTGAGGTTTTGCTCATTTCCATCATTTCTCAGTCCAATTTAGACTCATCCCCCTTTCCATGCCCCCCACCCCACTTGAGTTCATGCATTCTGCCATACATGTCTTGTATCTTTTTCTGAGTCTTTTAAAAGTTTTTCTAAGCAGAGAATTATTGTTTTGGAGAAAAGTTTACTGTTTCAGTCAGTTGTTTGTCCCAGTCCTTTTGTAGTTATTGTTCCCTCCAATTTGTATAGCTTCAAAATATGCATATATATGTCACACATATACTAATTCACATTTTTCCCTTTTAATTTTATATTATTATGAAATATGCATAAACACCCTCCACTCATATACCAAAATTACAAGTCTGAAAATAAGAGCCCATTAAGGGGTTCACATTATAAGAGCACAGTTGCTTTCAGATAAAAATAAATATAACATCAATGTTGTTCAGTTTGCCTTACAACTAGGGATTTGGTGCTAGCATTCACAAATGAGGGATACCATTCATTGTTTGTTTTCTGGGACTGTGTTATTTCACTTAGCATAATGGCTTCTAGTTCTATCTATTTACTTGCAAAGTTCATAATACCATCTTTCTTTACTGATGCATAGAACTCCATTATGTAGATGTACCACATTTTCTTTATCCACTCATCTGTCGAGGGGCACTTGGGTTCCTTCCAGCTCTTCACTATTGTGAAGAGAGCTGCGATAAACATAAATATGCATGCATCTCTGTGGTAGGATGAATCTCGTGGCCATATACCCAAGAGATATGACTGGGTCAGGTGGTAGGCTCATTTTGAGTCTTTTAAAGGTTCTCCACACTGCTTTCCATAGTGATTGTATGAGTTTATATTCCCACCAATAGTGGATGAGTGTTCCCCTTTCCCCACAACCTCTCCAGCATTTGGTATCTTTTGTTTTCTTGATCCTAGCCAGTCTTCTTGGAGTGAGGTGATATCTTAAAGTGGATTTAATTTGCATTTCCTTAATTGTTAGTGATGTTGAAAACTTTCTTTTTTTACTGTTTTAGACACTTTAATAAGCATATATTAGTTACACAAAATTATTTCACCATGACATTTTCATACAAAGTTATGCATTTATAAGCAGAATTGGATGAAATCCACAAAGTAGAAATTGGGAGGCAAATGTAATCCCCACTGCCATCAAGATAGCAAACCCTTGTCTAATATTTTGCACATTTCCTTGTTTTATATTGAAATAATTTCCTGCAAGGAATGTTCTCTGAAGCTCATTGACACAGCCTAGAACAGGAAATTATTAAAGGATTATGACCATTTTGATGATGGGATATTTTGATGAAATGTGCACCAACTCTTGTGTTTTTTTTTTTTTTTTTATTAGTGTTTTCCACAATTGCCACTAAAATATAACGGTTTATAATCTACTTTAAAAGTCAGCCACCCTTCACAGAAGCCATGTGTAACATATCTGTTACACTGATAGGGTTTGTGAAGGTGATTTTTAAACTTGCAACACTAGTAATGCCTCATCTCTTTTGTGTAACATCTATGGTATAAAATATTTGTTAAATAAAACAGAATAAAGTAGCTTTATTGGACTCGTTTTTTTTTTTTTTTTTTGACACAGGGTCTTATTTTGTAGCCCAGGCTGGCCTGGAACTTGTGGCAATCCTGTAGCCTCAGGAGCCTTTCCCAGTGAGAGTATGAGCCATTCCAGCCAGGGTAATTAAGCATTGGGGCCTAAACAAAGAATAAATTGTGTAACAACAACCATAATATATATTTATTACTTTTTTTGTGGGAGGGGGTCTGTTTCAAGACCAGGGTCTCCTGTTAGCCCTAGCTGGCCTGGAAGTCACTCTGTAGACCAGTCTTGAAAATGACAAAGAATCCACCTGCCTCTTGCCTCCAGAATGCTAGGATTAAAGGCATTGCCACCAAGCCCAGCATAACAACATATTTAATATACAATCATTCTAAAGTCTTTTAACAATCGTACTATGGTAGTTGCTGCTGCCTAAAATATTTTATTTTAATTTTTATGTATAATGAGTGTATTGCCTGCTACAAGTATATGCCATCATGTCCTGCAATTTGCCTGAAGAGGCAGAAGGAGTTACATCAAATTCCCAGGAACTGGAATTATTATTTAAACAGTTTTAGCTTTGTATCATGTTTGTGGCTGGAAACCTAAATGCCCAGCGTCCTCCTGCAAGACAGCCAGTGCTCTTTAACCTCTGAGCCAACTCTCCAGCTCAACTCGCGCTATTACCTTTTAAATACGGAGGTCTGAGAAGGTCATGTAATATTGGCCAAAGGTTGCCTAGGTAAGTGAGACCTCTTGGTATTAGTTCTGCACCTTGCAACACTCCATACCTTTTAGATTAGAACTCCTCAGGCACTTTTTTTTTTTTTTTGGTCTTATTTTGAGACAGGGTCTCCCTGTACTCTGGCTGTCCTGGAACTCACCAGGTTAGACCAGGCTGGCCTTGAACATCACAAAGATAACTAGGCGTGGTTTCTGCCTCCCAAGTTGCTAGGATTAAAGGCGGTATCTAGGCAACCACGTCCAGCAAACCTTCTACACTTTTTTTTTAAAGATAATTGATGACCACAATTTTTTAAAATTTTTATTTATTTTCTATGTGTATGAATGTACGTGTCTGCATGCAAGTTTGTGTTCCCAACCCGTGTCAGTGTCGTCTCAATTTTGCGCAGACTCCAGAAGAAGGGTGTCGGGATAGTTTCCCTGCGAACTGGAGTTCTTTCCTGGAATTGGTTTACAGATGGTTCTCAGGCCGACCATGTGGGTGCTGTGGGATCGAACCCAGGTCTCTACAAGAGGCAGTCGGAGCTCCTATCCGCTAGGCCATCTCTTCACACCCCCTTCTACCACTACTTGACTCAGGAATTTCTAATTCTTAAATCCAGCGCACTTAAAGTGGGTTTCAAGAATTCATGAAGTGGTTAAAAGATAAATTTCAAAGAAAAAGTAAAGTCATGCTTGTACAAATGTAAAATGAATATATGGCAAAATTAAGTGCTCCAAATTCAGTTAAAGGAGCAAAGACAGGATAGATTTCTAGTTGAAAGGGTCTCTCTCTGATGCCCCAGCTTGCCTACCAACTTATCTTTATCGTTAGAAGCAGTGCAGTGACTCCAGCTACCTGCATTCTCCTCCCCAGGTGCCGAGATTAGAGATGGGCATTCACCATGGTGCCCTGGTCGTCAACTTCAGTTTTTCCTTATAAATTAACGCACAAAATATTTTCTTAGGTACACACAAATTTTCCTAGGAAATTTGGCTATAAATTTTGAGGCTAAAAACATCCGCGTACCGAAACAGATGGAGAACAATACTTGTCAGACTATTAAATGTTAACAAAACACTTCGTGGCCTGAGCTTTGCCCTGAATAAATCTTTTTAGACTGATGAAACGATGAACTTCTGCTCAAAACAGTCAACTTCCTCATGGGAAGAATATGAGAAGGACTTGAGAAAGAGACGAAAGGCATTGTTTGGCAGAATGCATAGCTCTGGAGGGGTGTGGGAATGGGGGGGGGGACACGGGTTCTAGAGTTGTTTAAAAAAATAAAAATAAATGTAAAAAGAAAGAATAAGTTCTTTTAGTATGAAGATTTGTCTTATTAAATCATTCATTTTCGAAGGTTCAGACTAGTCTGATTTTGCAGACTTCAGTCACCATCTTTCCAAATTAATTGTCCCCCTCTCATCTGTTTCCCTTAACATCAACGTATTCAGACTGTTTCCCTTAACATCAACGTATTCAGAACACTAATATTCATCACTTATTTGTTAGCTTCCTTCCACAATCAGATTTCAGTTTCTGACAAGGACAAGAGTATTGGAAAAACATCCACAACACAATTTTAGAAGGCCAGTCCTCCATTCGCGATCCTACTACGGCCCAAGCTCAACTTCACACTGCCAATCATCATCTGCTCCTCACGGCCGCCATAATTCTGCACAGTCGCAGCCAGAAGCCGGGCGTGCCCCAAACTTACCAACACCAAGCCTGGTACGCCCCCACGCTGTTAAAACTGGACCTGCAGGGGCCGCCAGAAACCTTCTGCGCGTGTGCACAGAGAACGGAGCTCAGCCGACCGCTGTCCGTGGGATAGGCGGGGCGAGCGAGACCACGCAGGTCCGTACGAAACCCACCGAGAGGAATTTAGGCTTTACCCGCCCTGAGTGGCCTTCTTTGGGACTTACTCCGTTCAGTTCCCCAAATCTAGCGTCAACGTGAGCTGTCTTCCTCTCTTTCCGTGCTCAATCCTTGGAGTCGGCATAAATTAGCGTCATCCGCGGAGCGACACGCTTCTCCCAGTTTCTGAGAGCCTGTTCCGGAGGCTGAGCGTCGGATGTGACGTCACAGATGACGCTCCTGGGGGCGGGGTCCTGGGGCGCGCCGGGCAGCAGCTGCATCGGTTGGCTGTTTGCTGACTGGAGTTGCTGCCGGCCATGATTGATGGCGTCACGATCGTTCGCGGGAAAAATTCGAAAGTGGATTTTGTTCCTCGAGGCAGGTGATGTGGTTAATTGTTCCGGGCTTCCGAGGAAGGAACTGTGGTTAGTGAGGGAGACTTGCGTGGCTCGGGGAAGGGGCCAGGCCGCTGATCGTAGGCTGAGGAGGTCGCCGCCCTCGGGCCGTGCCCTGGTCGCCAGAAGCTCCTCTCTGTCTGAGGAACAAACACCTTTGATGATTGTTTTGGGAGCTGACAAAAGATCAGGGATGCATTTTCATTTAGTGACAAGATTTTGTTTGTTGAGTTTGGCAAGTGATGTTCCCTTTAGTTATTTGTACTGGATTTTTTTTTTTTTTTTTTGTCGTTGTTTGGTCTTTGTGAGACAGTGGTTTACCTATGAGCCAGCTTAGACGTGGAACTCACTATTGTAGACAAGGCTGGCTGAACTACAAATATTCGCCTGCCTCTACCTCCCGAGTTCTAAGATTAAAGGTGTGCACCACCACGCCAGGCACCGGTTGGTTTCTTAACAGGATGTTTGTGATTTTGAAACCATACTCTTATATTTTGCGTGGTACTGGGTATCAAACATTCGTGCATGCTAGATGTATTAGTTATTCTTCTCTTACAGAGGTAAAACACCATGACCAAGGCAATTTACAGAAGAAAGTGTTTATTTAGCTAACCGTTCCTAAGGAATGAGCCAGGCATGGGGAAGGGGTGGATGGCAGGAGGCACCTGGAACTCTTCACATCTTCCACCTTGGGCATGAAGCTGAGACAGACAAACGGAAATGGGAGGAGGCTTTGAACTCTCCAAGGCCACACCTCCTAAGCCGCAAACTATGACAGCTGGGACCAAGTAATAATTTGGAGACGATGGCGAGCATTTTCAGTCAGACCACCACTATCCACTCCCTGACCTCCATATGCTCATGACCATATAAAATGCAAATGAGCATTCAGTCCCAGGTTGTAGTTGGTTGTTTGATTTTATTTATTTTTGAGACGCGGCTCTCATAGCTCTAGCTGGTCCTTGGTGATGCACTCTGTTAGGCCAGGCTCGGCCTTTGAAACTCATCGGTAGTATCCCAGCTGCCTTCTGCCTCCCGAGTTGCTAGGATTAAAGGCGTGTACCATCAAGCTAGGCTCTATAAGGATGGTTCTTAGCCTCCTTGTCGGTGCTGGGAATGCGACCTCGGGGTCCTCTAAAAGAGCAGTGGGCGCTCTTAAGCCACTGAGCCATCTCTCCAGCCCCCTAGACCAACTTTAAATCTCCATAGTCCAGTTTAAGACTTCTGCATCGAGAATTTTTGAGAGAGACTGAGAAAAAGATGAATAACATGTTTGGCAGAATGAAGCTCTTCGAGTCGGGTGGGGGGCAGGAAGGTAGGCCGGGTCTAGATTTGATTTGTAATGTAATTTTGTATGAAATCCACCAGAGTTTCAATAAAACATTGCGCTTTTAAAAAAATTATAAATTCCATAGTCTTCAGCAGTCTCGACCCCACTATTTAAAAAAGTCAAAGTCTTCTTGAGACTCAGGGCACCTATAACTGTAAGCTGCTGCAAAATCAAAAGACAGGGTTTCATTAAAGACCAAAATAAATAAACTAATTAGGAAAACAGGTTATATAATTCTAACACAAAGTGGCACAGAATACACATTCCCATTACAAAAGAGAGGAATGGGGGTCATAGTTGATAAATACCACGACCAAAAACAAGACCAAAAAGCCAGCAGGGTAAACACTAAATCCTTGCAGCTGGAGCTGTCTGATGTCTGAGTCTTTAGTTCCAGATTGCTCAACCCCTTCAGCTTTGGTGCCTGCAACGTCTCACTTTTTGTCTGGTCCCATTCTGTGGGGATAGCTCTCCTTGGTAGATGTCTCACAAGATTGTCCTCGTTGGCATTCTCCAATGTCTTGAGCGTCTCACACATGCCCACTAGGTTTGACCTTACACAGCTTCCATGAAATTGGCCTTTATGGGACCCCTCCTGCTCTTATCAGGACCCTTCTCTACCTATTGACTTCCCCTGTCATATTGGCCACCTGGTCTCAGTGGCTCTCTGAAACCCTGAACCAAGAACTGGTGATCCCTTCTCTCTTGCATCTTTCGTGCAAGCACTATGAGAACAACACTGCCAGGTCAGGCTGCCAGCTTGGAATGGCCTTTCACCTCTTGGATCCCATTTGCAGCTGATTTTGTATGTTATCAGTTTCTAGGAGCAGAAGACCGCGCTTTAGTTTTTTCCTTTCCAACGTAAGAAGTTTAGCTGGGTGGAGTCTTGCCTGGAGGGTAGGTACTCTTTCCTTTGTTCCAAGGGCAAATCTGTAGATCTTATTCAACTTTTTTTTTTTTTAGTGTTGGTTCTTTTGGCAGACAGGCTGCTCCCTTTTAGTCCCTGCTGGTCTGCAGCCCGCTGTGTAAACCAGGCTGTGGCCTTGAAACTAGCAAAGGATTTAAGCACTATACCGTCTGCCTCCTAGCTAGGTATTTAGGATTAAGGCGCTAGCGAACCACCACGCCCCAGTCCCACTGCTAGCTTTGTTGATTCAAAATTAAAGGCTTCCTGTACCAAACTTAATTACTTTGTATTTTTTTTAAATTTATTTATTATTTTTTTGTGTGTATGAGTATACGTCTGCATTGGTAGGTTTGGTGCACCTGTGTCATGCCCAATGTCTTGGAGGTCAGGAAGAAGAGGGTCAGTATGGATTCCCCTGGATCTGGAGTTAAAGATGGTTCTAAGCCGCCATTGTGGATGTTGGACTCGAACCCAGCTCCATCGCAATAGCATGTCGCCACGCTCTTAACCGCTGACTCCATCTTCTCTCCAGCCCCTACTTTATAATTTGTCTTTCTGGCCCCACTTGCTAAGTTTTCTTTAGCTGTTGCTGCAATGTAAGTATTCTACCATTACATAACCAGGCCCATGTTATTCGGAATAGTTTGTCTGTTGTTTACCATATTTTCCTCTGGCAAAGAATCATTCCCATTACTTGAGATTAGGGTCTCACTATTTATAGACCTGGCTGTCCTGGAACTCTCTTTGTAGACTGGAGATTCACCTGCCTCTGCCTCGTGAATACTGGGATTAAAGGCCTGTGCCACTCTCCTGGCAGTCTATTTTTAGTCTCAGGCAAGTTCTTAGCCTGCAGCCAGTTTTCCATTTGGGCCATATATATTTTTTATTAATTAACTAGTTTGTTATTTTATTTTTATTTTTATTTTATTTCTGTATGTGTATGAATTGGGGTGTACTGTCTGCATGCAAGTTTGCACCCGTGTCGTGCAATGCCGCGGGTCAAAGAGGCGGTCGGATTCCCCTGGAACTGGAGTTTTCTCCTGAAATTTTCGATTTTAAAGATGGTTCTCATCTGCTGTTTGGGTGCTGGGGATCGATACCCGGGTCCTCTATAAGAATCGGATGGCGTCTTAACCGCTTAGGCCATCTCTCCAGCGCCCTGTGGCCATCTATCTTACCAGGTACACAGGACTAATTGACAGCTAGCTTCTGTCCTTGAGATTTTCTTCTTTTCTATCTTCATATTTTATGTGTGGCATGAAGGTCTCCTGCCTAGCATGTATCGATATGTTGTACGCCATGTGGGAGTGCCTAGGTAGCACACTCAGAGCAAAGAAACAACCACGATAAGGAGGCACGTGTGGACTCTCTCGGTTCAGAGACAACTCGCTCGTCAGAGGCCAGCCAGCGAGTTATGGTGAGTCCCATGCCATATTTATGTGGTTGCTGCGATCTTATGATCTCCTCACTCAGGTTTCTTCCACCTACCTACCCTTGGGCATGGCCTCCCCCGAGGCCATTTCATCTTCCAGCCTGGTGGGGACCCTGTACACAACGTATGGCCTCTTTCCTATATCTCCCTTAGTGCCTGTCAATTGCAGACTTGTTGGCATATCCCAGACTCACCTCTCGCGAGACTCGAGAGACAGGACGATCACCAAATTGATCAGAATTCTGTGGATAGAATTTCTGAGGCCAGCATTGTTCCTGTTGTCTCAAACAAAACAAAGCCAAAAAGGTTTCTGGGATGTAGGAAAAACTCTTGCGTAGCCTATGTAAGGCCCTCTTGTCAATCTTCTAGCACTGAAAGAAGAAGAGAGAAGCAAAAGACGTCTTTCCTCTTTATCTATGTATGTCGTTATAGCATTGCTTGTGTGCACACTCATACTTGACTAAGATTATACGTCTCCCTTTTACCTGCCCACCAATTTTCCTTATTGCCCTTCTGGAATTTCATAGTGTAACTATTATAGATTAAAGTTAGTTACATACGTCAAGGCATTTTTTTTTTCTTGGTTATCATTCCCTAAACCAATGACTCCGCCATTCACACAGCTATGACTAATTTGACTTATTTTACAACACATAAGGTATAAATAATCTAGAGATGACTTAAAGTATATGGGAGGATGTGCGTGCATATGTTTACCGAAAAAACTGACAACATTTTATATTTGCTGACTCCCAATGGCCTCTGATGTTGGTGTCTGGTTCTGAAACTAGTCACCATGGATTCCTAGTACCCAGAAAGTACTGTAACAGGGAAAATGTAAAACACAAGGGGGCCATCTTGATTTAGAAAACAAAAATGTTTAATTTTGTGCCAGGCCGTCTCTAAGAAATTAAACATTGTTGCAGCGGTACAAATCCATTCCATTTTCTGATACTATGACTCATCTAGAGAAGCATTGGTTTGGTTAGGCATAAATAGTGAATGTACTCTTTAATGAATATTAGTTTAGTATGTTATTCTTTGAGTCTTTCATTGTGGATATCTACCTGCATCCGGTGTCCTTAATTGACAGATTAGTGCATGTCGCATCTACTATTTCTCTTTCCCATGGGTTGGTCTCTATGAATCTTTTGGTTTCACTGCTCTGGTCAGATTTTATTGATAGCCTGGTGTGGTGGTGTTCACCCTTAATCTAGCACTCTAGAGGCAAAGACAAGAGAATCAGGAGTCTCCTGAAGATCATTGAGGCTAGCCTGGTCTCATAGCTAGTTCCAGGCCAGCCAGGGCTACATAAGTGGAACCCTATCTCAAAAAAGGGGGAAAATATTAATTGGAGTCAAAATTTTTTTCTATTTCATGCTCAGTTTTTGGGGGGGAAGGGTCTTTTTTTCGAAGACAGGTCTCCCTGTTAGCCCCAGCTGTCCTGGAACTCACTCTGTAGACCAGGGCTGGCAACATTGAACTCCACAAAGATCCACCTGCCTTCATTTGCCTCTTCGATGTGCGCTACGCTATTAAAACCATGTGCACTTACGCCCAGCATTGTTTTCGGTTTTTTTTTTTTTTTTGTATTTTTTTCTTGAACTTAATTCTTAATCTCTAGTGTTTGACTTTTCAAAGTTAGAATATTCTATGCTATTTTTATTTTAAGGAGACATTAAACATCTGCAATAATCCTACAGATTATTTTCTGGACGGTGGAACTGTTTATAAATGTTGCGAAGGACAAATTTCATTGGACAAGTTTACAAGAATTTACCATTTGTAAGTCTTTAACTTAATTTTCCTCTGTGTGTGGTGTGTGCGTGTGTGTGTGACTCAGGAAGTGACATAAACTTCTTAATGTAGCTGTGGTATACCACTTTGAAATATTTTATTTATCCTACCTCACTTCTTCACTAGCTAGCCAAGACTAGAGGCTTTTATAACTTAACTCATGTCTGTGAGTATGTGCGTGCAACTGGGCATTCAATAAACAAATTCTCATTGCATGGTAAGCAGAAACATCATGTACAACTGGAGCTTCAGCTCCCCAGCCCCTGAGTCTGTACTATTTCAGTTTTTTGTTTGTTTGTTATTGTTTTTTTTTTTCCTTTTTTTGCTTCCTTCACTTTTTTTTAACTTTATTTCTTTCCTCCCTCCCTCAAATATCTTATTAGCATTGCCAGATTTAGCAAAACAAAAAGAAGAAACAAGATATAAATTAAATTTCAATTTCAGATCAACAATCAGTAGGTTTCTATTATAATTATATCCCAAATATTGCATTGTAGTTTGTCTGGCAAACCTCTTACCCACTGTTCCTGTAAAAATTATTTGGAAACATGGGACCAGGAAATAATTTTTTTCTTTTCAAGACCTGTCAGTGGTGATGATTTTATCTATAGTGACACAGTTTTGGTTTACTTTTATTTATTTTTTACTTATTATTTATTTTTGGGGTGGCTATTTTTGAGACAGGAGATTTCTCTTTAGTTACAGCTGGCCTGTAGCTCACTAAGTAGACCAAGCAGATCTTGATCTCACTCTACAGATCTGCTATCGCCTAATCTCTCCTCCCAAAGTGCTGGTGGATTAAGTCATGTGCCAACCAGTGCCCAGCTTAAAAATTTTTTTTATTAAAAAAAAAAAAAAAAAAAAAAAAAAATAAATCTTTAAAAAATTTTATTACAATATATGTGAGTGTTTTGTATTACATGGAATATCAGTGCACCATTTAGTTGTGTTAGCAATGTGTGCACGAGAGGCCAGATAAGTAGGGCATTCCAAAGATCACCCTTCGAACTGGATTACAGATGGCTATCAACTAACCGTTGGTAACGGTACTGGCGAAATTGACAATCTGGGATCTCTGGCTAAGAGCGGACCAAGTGGGCTTTTAACTGATGAGCCACCCCTTTAACCCCTCTAAAAATCTTGATAACATTAGCAGGCGTTGGTGGCACACGCCTTTAAATCCTAAGCACTCGGGAGGCAGAGGAGGCGGATCTATTGTGAGTTTTTCTATATGCCGCACGCCGTTCTACAGAGTGCATAGTTCCAGGGACAGCCTGGGGTAGACAGAGGGAGACCTCAATGTCTCGTAAAAAAGACCAATAAAATAAACTAACAAAACAAAACATTTTGATAACATTAAAGAACTTTTGTACATAGAGCTTTTATTTTTTGATATTATGTTTGACATTAAAACATTAAAAAATAATTACTCGATTTAAAAAGTATATCTAACAATTAATTCATATTACAAGGTTGTAGAGGAGTGTAGAGTGAGCACACACCTAATAATCACCCAAGGCATTACAGGATTTCTCGGCACGCAGTGGATCTCTGTAATGTCAAGGCCAACCTGCTCCTACATAGTTCTAGGACCAACGTGGCATTTGGAGACGCCCTGTCTCAAAAAAGACAAAGAAAAAATATTTCACAATTTTAATAAAAATAGGTTTAATTTTTTTTCTTTCATTATGTTCTTCTTTTTTTTTTTTTTTCAAAAGGATGTAGTTCATATTTTCCAAAGATATTAATTAATGGATAAATACCATTGAGCAAGTGAGATTCCATTCAAGGTTAGATATTTTCACTACATTTAAACTAAGAATTTTAGGGGCTGGAGAGCTAGCGGTTAAGATTGCTGATCGCTCTTACAGAGGCCCTGGGGTTCAATCCCAGCACCCCATGGCAGCTGAGAACCGTCTGTAACTTTGTAACATACAATTCCAGGAGAACTCCAAGTTCCAGTGGAATCCGACAACCTCTTTCTAAACTCTGGCAGGCATTGCATTGACACACCCGGGAGTGCACCATTACCCTACAAGTGCATGTACATGTACATTTATTACACATAAAATAAATAATATTTAAAACAAGTTTAAAAATAACTCTCTTTAAACAATTCTAATTTTACTATATAATATGCAGTTGTTTTGCAGCATGTTATCAGCAAGTTATACACCATAGTTATACAGAGCTATGGCAGAAGCAGAAGTTGACCAACACAGAATCTGCTGGAACTTTGGAGTTACACATGTGTGTTACCCACTAATATGGCGTTGCTTAGGGGAATTGACTCCAGACCAGCTCATTATTTTTTATTTTATTTTTATTTTAAATTTTTTTTATTAATCTTTATTTACTTTCCTTGTACTGTTGTAATGAATGTACTGTCTGCTGCAGGCTGTGCACCCGTGATCGTGACAATTGCTCGCTGAGGTCAGAGAGGGTCTCAGATTCCCCTGAACTGAGTTCTCCTGGGACATTGGAGTTTCAGACGTTCTCGGCGCCATTATGGGGTGCTGGGATCGAACAACCTGTGTCTCTGTAAGAGCGAGTCGGTCACTCTTAACCGCTAAAGCCATCTCTCCAGCCCCGACTTTCAGAGCATTGTGTGAGAGGTCCAGTCTTTCTTTTTTTATAGTTTTTTTATTTGTTTGTTTTTGAGATAGGGTTTCAATATGCAGCCTTGGCTGGCCAATTCACTATGTTAGACTAGGCTGGCAACTCACAGAGATCATGATTTCTTCTGCCTCATGAATACTGACATTAAAGGTGTATGCCACCCTATATCCTTCTACAAAAAATTTTATAGTTTCTTATGTGTATGGAGGTGGGTTTCTTCTTTTTTTTTTAAATTTTAGTTTTTGTTAATATGTGTATGGAGTCTATTTTATGCCTGCACCTTATATTGTAGCAGTTGACCTGTTTTGTGAATGCTTTCAAGAGACCTGAAGAGTGACAATCAGATCCCCTGGCGAGCTGGAGTTAACTGCTGGTTGTTTTAGGTCACCTATGCAGTTGGTTGTCATCAAAAGCTGAATTACATAGCGGTATAGAATGTACTATCCAATGTGGCAAGATGTCTTATTTTTACATGACATAAAATAGACAATATTGAGCATGTATAAATAGAAACTTTTGTTTTGTACTTTTGGAAAAAAGGTTCTTATTTACTCATCACAACCAAGATTCCGAAGCAAACAGAGTACGCGCAGAAAGTCTCATGTGGGGTTCTGCCTCTTATTTTCTTACCTCTATGGGCTTAGGGATGGATTCTGGCTGTGGCAAAGATGTGAATTCTGAAATCATTGGTTCAGGAGGGGTAAGGGACATTCGATTGGCTGGTTTCAACTTAGTGCCAAGCGAATGCTACCATTATCGACTCACCTTGCATCGCAGCAGCCTGTTCTTGCCCTCTTTGTGAGCATTAAGAAAAACTCGCTCTCAACCATAAAGTGAACCTAATGCCTTGTAATTAGCAGTCCTACTATCTGAATATATATTATTCTCTTCAGGTAAGTAGCCCAAGTGTAAATAGTGAGACGAATGGAAGCATCATAACAAGAGCAGAAACACCTTAAATTTTGTCAGTAAAGATTCCATCTGTTCGAACTAACCTTTTGAACTTGATCGGATATCGGTGCACTGAATATTCAGTACATGACTTTGTCAGTGACACTCTATAAACATATATCTTAGATGAACAGGCGAAGAACTTGACTTTGCTGCTGGTCCTTGGCAGGGCCTGTTCCAGATGGCAGGTTTCCTCAGAACTGTGCATTTTGCTGAATTCCAGCAACTCCTGCGGTATGGCCAGCAGGCACTAGGTGCAGCCGCATCTCGTATTGAACGTCATACTCGCTCTCTACTATAGTCCCAGTCGACGCTCTCTGTCACCGATCTGCATAAGATGAGTTTCTAGGGGCTTACAGGGAGAAACCTCATTGTGCTCGCATAAACGAGATATCTTTAAAATCTCGATAGAATATAGACCTCTAATTGTGCGGTCTGTAAGAGAGATGCAGTCCTTGGCTCACCGTTTACATGTTGTGCTATCTCAACGTAGACATACTCTGGTCTCGACGCTGGTGTGCAGATGACCCAGCATTTAATGCAAATTCACACTGTAACACGCCATAAATGTACTGGGCACACGCTAACAACCATCTATAACTCCAGTTCCAGATGGGTCATCGTGTAGACCCACTTAACATATTCATCTTCCTTGATAGACCTTGACCATAGAGTAGTCACTAGTGCGAGTGGAAGGTATGATAGAGGCCCACCTGCTCTACCAACACTTTAGTTCAATATCATTATAGGGAGCAATTAGTCCTTTTACCAATAAAAAGATGTATAGCCAAAAAATAAAAGTTGATAATAATGAGTAATAAATATCTCTCGGAAGCACAACTGTATATCGGCAAAATTCGATCATTTGATACATTAACATAGTCATATTATGTTTACTATAGTGGTCTAGTTGGAGGGCCTGTGCATTAATGCATAGTTGATTATAGTGGTCTTATTCTATGTCATGGAAGTGATATATTGTCCTAATTTCTAGAAAGCCTGGTCTTGCAACTAATTCTCCCTCTAATACAAGTTTAGGTATTTAACTTGATTGATAAAACTGAGTGGGCCCATCAGGGTGTATTAGGATCAAGCCAGAGACCTCACTAACTCCATCAAGTGAGGGGTCATTCACAAGGAGCGAAAAACATTGAGATGATAAGATTTCCTCTTTTAGACTTTTCGGTGTAAGTCCAATGTTTCCTAACATCTATGAGGTGGGATGTCTCTGATATGGTCTAATAGTGTCATATAATATTCTTATTACACTGAAGCGTTTTATTTGATTGTGGCTTCTGCTCGGTATAGATGAGAGAAAGATAGTGTTGGTGATAGGAGAAAGTGACTTAGTGTTCAGATAGTACACGTAATGTATGTTGTTTTTGGAAGCTGACACTTTCTTGGACTTAACACTCCTGTGGCTTCATTATAAGTTACATAGATGTAAAATATTACTTGAAGTTTACTCTTCAGTGAGTATATGTGGGCATCTTATATCGATTTCATTGCATTATTCATCTCACTCTATTTACTACTTCTCTGTCTCCCTTGAGGGATAAGGTTCAAGTTTAAGGGAACAGAGTATGTTGCACGATTTACGTGTAGTAGATAGTTATAGAATACTCAGTTTGTTTTGAAATGACTTAATAGTAGTGAGTGTTAGCCGGGCGTAGAGTGTGTGACTCACGCCTCTAAGTCTAGCACTTGAACGAGTACCTAGCGTCGAGGTGTGATATCTTTATTTGGAGTGTTCTTATTAAGGACCAATGTCCTTACTCTAGTGGTTCTAAGCAGACGTGTGTAAGGTGTGATCCAGGACAGACCGGGATACAGGGAGACCTCTGTCTCCAAAACCAAAATAAATAATAAAACTAGAATAATTAAAAATGAATAAGAGAGATATGCGTGTGGTTCTTGAGTATATTTATAATAACATCGTCATCGTAGCTTTGCTCAGGCGCACTGTAGAACGGTGGAGAATCGATGGTCCTGGGTAATAGAAACCTCAAGATTTCATAAGGGCTCCCTTAATTGTCAGAGAGGTAAGGCGTGTGTGAGATTTAGTCGTTTTGAGTTTTAAAAGTAATAATTTCTTGCCCTGGCCGTTGTCCTTGTCTGCCCAGAGCCAAATGCCCAACACTTGAAACCTCTGGGTTGCTTGTCTATGCTCTTTCATAATCCCTCTTACCACGTTATTGGAGTGGATCATGTAGAGCCTAGGCCAGTATCACTTTTTTGTGACGAAGATGTGAGTTTATCCCAAAGGCCGTAGCATACTCCGTCCACTAGGAGGTGGAGTTTCCGTTGAAAAACAGACGCAAAGAACCTATAGAAGGCCAATTCTAGAACTTCTTGTGAACTGCTATATTAGTTTCAACTAGATATTGAGTTTGTGTAGGCTCATATGTGGCAAATGGTGTTTATTTGCCTTACGGCCTGGTATATGGTTGTTATGATAAGCCTGTTGTCTGTATGTGTTCAATAGATAAACAAAAAAATATAAACCATTATGAGGATGAGCTCAGGGGAGAAGGGGTGCATATCAAGTGCACCAGATTTCCTGGAACTGAATGGATATTATTTAGCACAGATTGTTAGCTGTCAACTAGTGTACATTCCCTCATTGTGACATTATGCTGGAGTAGAATACTCATAACACCAAAACAGTTACATACCATACGCTGCAAGAGAACTCATCAACCAGTGACTATTTTTATAACCATGTTCTTGAAGTAACCATCTGTTAGAAAGACTCGCCTATATCTCACACCTCATGCATACAACCCAAACATCACAAGAAAAACAACAATGAGAGATGAATGACAAGTGGTGTCTACGTGCGTGGAAAGTCTATATGATGTGAAGCTCTCACAAGGTCCAGTACTACGCTTTACAAATTTGTGTGTTAGTTTCCAGGGCAAGAGCTTGAGTTACAATGGGTAGATATGCCCTATGGCCAGTTCATAGAACAAATGTTTATTAATTGATCTCAAGCAAAGACCTCGCTTAAAAAAGAAATGAAAATAAAATAGATTAAATAACATTAATAAAACAATACAAAGAGATCATCAAGAAGAATTTTGCATTATTATAGATGTGAACAAAATCACTCCTTTAGAGTAAAAATTAGGAGAGCATTGTAAGTCACCGCTTGTAGTCCCAGCAATTTGAGATTGGCTGAGATAGAAGAATTGACACAGGTTTAAGAGGCCAGCTAGCTAGAGGTACATAATGAATTCTAGGTCAGCCTGGGCTAGTCTGGGGGGGGTGGGGAGAGGTGAGGAGAAATTTAATATTAACTTATGGATCTAGCTCAGTGTCTTAGAATGTTACTTGCCTAGAAGGTCCCTGGGTTCAGTGCCCTGTACTAAAAAAAAATTCCAAAAATGAACCTGTAACATATTCAGCATAATCTCTATGAGATAGATTAAAAGTAACAGATGTTTGAGTCTGGGCAATTGGTGTGCATGCCTGTAATCCCAGCACTCAGGAGGCAGAAACCAGTGATGCTCTGTGAGTTCCAAGACCACCTGGCTCTACGCATAGTGAAGTTCCAGGTACAGCTGGGCTACAGGGATGATTCTGCCCTCCCCAAAAAGAAGGGGGCGTGCTGGAGAGATGGCTCAGTGGTAGAGCACTGACTGCTCTTGCAGAGGAACCTGAGTTGATTTCCCAGTCACCTTGGATGGCTAAAAATGCTCTTTATTCCAAGTTCCAGGGGAATCCCCTTCTGACACTCTGTGGCAATTGCACGACATGGGATGGCACAAACCTACATGCAGACGCTACACTTCCATACACATTAAAAAAATAATAAATAGGGGCTGGAGAAGATGGCCATAGCTGCCACTTCAAGAGCACCGACTGCGCTCTTGCAGAAAGGAACCTCGGGTTTTGATCCCAACCCACCCACATGGCAGTAAGAACCTCCTGTAAACCTTCCATTCCAAGGAACGCCAGTTCCAGGGGAATCTGAGACCCTTTCTTCTTGACGTCCGCTGCATTGCACGACATGGTTGCATAGACCTACATGCAGGACAGTACACTCATTACACTACAAAAAAAAAAAAATTAATTAAAAAAATAAATAAAAGTAAAAAAAAGAAGTAAACTGTCTAAAATATCCCATTCCTTTTTTAAAACAAAAATACACTTTTTATTAAAGTAAAAACCTAACATAAATTATACCAGATTAATGTTACCTACCGTAATTCTTAATAGTCGAAAACTATTGATATTCTTGTTTTGAATTACTTCGTTTTGTTACCCAGTTGGAAATGTTCCAGGAGATTAAATGTACCGTTCTCTTGACTAAAGCAAATGTTGTTACTGCAAGTAAATTGGATATTGTGAACTGAAGTTGCTAGCATTTGGAGTTATAAGTTGAGACCTAGAGCTGTATATTAATTATGGGGTAACTTATTATCTAGAGACGTAATGAACTATTGATTGCATTGGAGGATCTTCAAGTCTCTCCAGTTTTATTAATACTGCCATACTTCATTCTTTTTCAGACAGGGTCTCCCTATAGCCCAAGCTTGGCCTGGAAGTTGCTATGTATTGACCAGAAATGGCCTTTAAAACTCAAAAACAGAGGGACTTTGCCTGCCTCTTTACAGAAAGCACTCTGGGCGTTTTATAACCACTAGCCATCTCTTCCAGTCTTCTCACCCCTCTCCCTCCCTCTTCTCCCCACCCCCTTTTTTTTTTGAGACAAGATCTTCACATGTTTGCCCTGGTTGGCCTGGAATTGTAGACCAATTTGGTCTAAAAGTCAAGAGATCTATAGCTTCCTAAGTGCTGGGATTAAGGGATGTGCACCCATGCCTGCCCAGAAATGCCAAAATATTAAGAATTAAGAGGGTTTATGGAGCAATTTTCTTTGAGAAATGCCTAGAAACACAAATGAAAGATTGGAAAATGGTAACAACTTGAGGGCTGGAGAGATAGGCTTCAGAGGTTAAGAGACCGAACTGCTCTTGAGAGGACCTGAGTTTGAATTCCCAGTAACCCACATGGTGGCTAAGAAACCAGACAGTCCTTTTGTTTCTTTTTTAATATTTATTTATTTATTATTTTTTAATGTTTTTCTCCTCTTCCAAACTTAATTTTTTAAAATTTTTATTTATTTTGTTGTATGTGTTATGAATTGTACTGTCTGCATGTAGGTTGTGCACCCATGTTGTGCAATGCCACGGAGGTCAGAAAGGGTGTTGGATTCCCCTGGAACTGGAGTTCTCCTAGAATTGGGTTACAGATGGTCTTAGTCGCCATGTGGGTGCTGGGGATCAAACCCAGGTCCTCTGTAAGAGCAGCTCCGGCNTGTTTTTTTTTTTTTTTTTTTTAATTTCATTATTGCTTTGCTTGCAGTCTTCAGTACTTACCATTATTTATCCTTCTAGGTCTTGATTTTTCTTATTTTTTCCTCTCCATTTTGTTATTGAGGCTTTCTCCTGCCTTTTTCTGTTGACTGGTGAATGTTCAATTTTCTTTTCATTTCATCCTGTTTTTTTTTTTTTTTTTTTTCTCTCTTTATTTCTTTCTGGGGTTTGTCATTTTTCTCCCTTTAGTCCTTTGATTTTTTTTCTCTTATATTCCTTATTTCTTTGAGTATGTCTATGCTTGTTCCTCCAGAGAGATCCCATTGTTGGAGTCTTCTATAGGATCGATAGTAGTTTGTGGGATAATTATTGTTTTTCTATTTTTATGTTGTTTTGATTTTTTCCTTGTGCATGTGGATTTGGTTGGTTGATTTGTGTTTGCAATCTGATGTGAGATTCAGGTATTTCTTCCTTGTGTGGAGATCTGTTCCTTTCTAGGTTTTCTGGTGAGTCGTCCAGTAGACACTCCACATGTTTCCACTGGGGATGCCCTCATACCTGGGGGGGGTGGGCAGCGGGGGCTGATTTGGCCTTTGTACCAGCAACTGGAGGGAAAACTCTGATGGTCTCAGAACCCTGCTGGGGGACCTGTCCTCTGTGGCTCTTTTTCTTTCTTATCTTTCTTTCTTCTTTTACTTTCTTTCTTTCTTTTTCTTCTTTCTTTCTTCTTTCTTTCTTTCTAGATGTTTGAATGTATTGCCTACATGAGGTAGGTGCACCCATGTAACTGGAGTTATAGGTGGTTGTTAGCCACCATATGGGTGCTGGGAATTTGAACACCTTGGTTCCTTCACCAGAGCACAGCTCAAAGGAACCTTCTTTCTTAGGGATTTTATCATGCTATTCCAGTATTTCTCGAACAATATCTTGTTCTAATTGCATTCCAAAGCCTTTCACAATTCTGAGAGCAGATTACTAAAGGCATTTTGGGACTGGATCTTCCCTTGCAGGTCTGGGTTGGTTCACTCCTATTACACATAAAAAATCTTATAATAGGGCTGGAGAAGATGGCCTGTAGCGGTTAAGAGTGACCGACTCGCTCTTACAGAGGACCCGGGTTTTCGATCCCAGCACCCATCATGGCAGCCGAGAACCGTCTGAAACTCCAATTCCAGGAGAACTCCAGTTCCAGGGGAATCTGAAACCCTCTTCTGACCTCCGAAGCAATTGCACGACACGGGATGCAAGACCTGCATGCAGACAGTACATTTCATACACATACACAGAAATAAATAAAATTAATAAAAAAAATTTAAAAAATACATCTTTTTATTATTATTTATAAATTTTATTATTTATTTTTATCTATGCTTATGAGTGGTTTAGCTTTGGTGTAGGGTAGGTGTACAAGGTTCATGTACCCATGTCATTCAATGTCTGTGAGGTCAGAAGAATGCATTAGATCCCCTGGAATTGGAGTTAAGGATGGATGTTAGCTGCTTTTGTGGGTGCTGGCGAATCAAACTCAAGGTCTTTTTTTCAAAAGCAGTCAGTGCTCTTAGCCACTGAAGCTATCTTCTCCAGCCCTATTTTTAATTTATGTATTAGTATTTTTGCTTGCATTATAAGTGTACCTATTGTTGTACAGGTCCACAGAAGCCAGAAGATGGTGTCTGATAATCTAGAATTGAGTTATAGCTGGTTTTTAGCTGCAGTGTGGTTTAGGAACCAAAAAGTTGGGTCCTCGCAAAGAGCATTCAAGTGCTCTTAACCACTGCACAATCTCTTTAGCACCAGGTGAACACATTCTAATGGAGCAGCTATTGTATTCTCCCATAAACTGAAGATTGGACACTGAACAAGACAAAGTTCCCACCCTCTCTAAGCTCATCAAACTCCAGATCAGGTGAGCAAAGAAGACCCCCTGTGGTCTTCTTTACAAACCTTTGGAGATGGTCCCAGTGGACATAAGCCATATGGAACAGGACATAGAGAAAGTACAAGTGTGGGAGCACTTCAGTAACAGCCCAGGGACATACCAGAGAGTGAAATTATGATTTATTTACTGCAACATATAATTTATACAGGCAGCGTGGCCAATCCAAGACCTACATCACACATTATTCCTGTGAGGAGGGCTCAGGAAGGATGTGCAGGTGAGAGGTTAACCCATGGCAGTGAGCACTTGCTGGCCCACACATGTGGAATGCAGCTCAAACCCAGGACTGCCACCCCACATCTCCCCCTGTTGTTTTTGCCCCACAACTCAAAGATCGTTATAGAAGTGGTGGTTAATTACCTTTGTGTGGCCCAAATGGCCATCACTATTTTGTAAAAAGTAATGGACTTATCAAATTTGCCCAAATAAAAACAAATGCAGGTTAACAAAACGAAAGCCAATTGACATTCATTTCAAACCCACATTAGCTAAGCATCATATGCCAATTTTTTTTTTTACTTTTCCACCACCTTTTCAATCTTTTTGTGCTTTTATGATGTTTTGTGTATTTCAGACATCATTTATTTCATTTTTTATGATGCTTTTTTAATTTTCATAACATCATTCCTAATTCAGTTCAGCTATATTTCCCTTTCCCTTTCCCCACCCCACCCCATCCTACCCTACCCCATCCCAGATCGTGCAATCTGCCATAACTGTTCTGCATCTTTTAGCTTTTTTCATTTTATTTAACAATAAAGTGATAATTTATGAGTACAAACATCCTTCGTGTGAAACCAATTTGCAAGTAAGTTTGTGCCCAAACCCGTACAGCCCATGGGTCCCACCATCCAGCATGGGCTTATATGTTCAATCAAGTTGTCAAATGAGTCGACATGGGTGCATAGACCTACATGCAGACAGTACACTCATACACATACAAAAAAAAAAAATTAATTAAAAAATAAATAAAAATTAAAAAAAGAAGTAAACTGTCTAAAATATTCCCATTCCTTTTTAAAACAAAAATATCACTTTATGAAAGTAAAAACTAACATAAATATTTACCAGATTATGTTACCTACCGTATTCTTAATTCAAAACTATTGATATTCTTGTTTTGAATTACTTCGTTTTGTTACCCAGTTGGAAATGTTCCAGGAGATTAAATGTACCGTTCTCTTGACTAAAGCAAATGTTGTTACTGCAAGTAAATTGGATATTGTGAACTGAAGTTGCTAGCATTTGGAGTTATAAGTTGAGACCTAGAGCTGTATATTAATTATGGGGTAACTTATTATCTAGAGACGTAATGAACTATTGATTGCATTGAGGATCTTCAAGTCTCTGCCAGTTTATTAATACTGCCATACTTCATGTCTTTTTCAGACAGGGTCTCCCTATAGCCCAAGCTGGCCTGGAAGTTGCTATATTGACCAGAATGGCCTTTAACTCACAGAGATTTGCCTGCCTCCTTTACAGAAAGCACTCTGGGCTTTTAACCACTAAGCCATCTCTCCAGTCTCTCCCCTCTCCCTCCCTCTTCTACCCCCTTTTTTTTTTGAGACAAGATCTCACTATGTTGCCCTGGTTGGCCTGGAATGTAGACCAATTTGGTCTTAAAGTCATAGAGATCTATAGCTTCCTAAGTGCTGGGATTAAAGGGATGTGCCACCATGCCTGGCCCAGAAATGCCAAAATATTAAGAATTAAGAGGGTTTATGGAGCAATTTCTTTGAGAAATGCTAGAAACACAAATGAAAGATTGAAAATGGTAACAACTGAGGCTGGAGAGATGGCTCAGCAGTTAAGAGCGCCGACTGCTCTTGCAGAGGACCTGAGTTTGATTCCCAGTACCCACATGGTGGCTAAGAACCAACAGTCTTTTTTCTTTTTAATATTTATTTATTATTTTTTAATGTTTTGCCTCTTCCAACTTATTTTTTAAAATTTTTATTTATTTTTTGTATGTGTATGAATGTACTGTCTGCATGTAGGTTTGTGCACCCATATTGTGCAATGCCACGGAGGTCAGAAGAGGGTGTTGGATTCCCCTGGAACTGGAGTTCTCCTAGAATTGGAGTTACAGATGGTTCTTAGTCGCCATGTGGGTGCTGGGGATCAAACCCAGGTCCTCTGCAAGAGCAGTCGGTGCTCTTAACTGCTAGGCTATCTCTCCAGCCCCTATTTATTTATTTATTTATTTATTTATTTATTTATTTGGTCTTTTTATGTGTATGAGTCTACTGTCTGCATGTAGGTTGCTGCACCCGTGTTGTGCAGTGCTGTGGACGTCAGAAGAGGGCATCGGATTCCCCTGGAACTGGAGTTAAAGACGGATCTTAGCCGCCATGTGAGTGCTAGGAATCAAACCCAGGTCCTCTGCAAGAGCAGCGGTGCTCTTAACCGCTGAGCCATCTCTCCAGCCCCAAGAACCAACCGTCTTTAACTCCAGTTCCAGGGGAATCTGACGCCTTCTTCTGACCTCCACAGCATTTCACGACACGGGTGCACCAACCTATATGCAGACAGTACACTCATACACACACACACACACACACACACACACACACACACACAAAAGAAAATGGTAACTACCTTATTAGCTTTCTGTTTCCTCTAACCCTCATAGCCAATAAGATAGTTTTAATAATCAAGTAGTTTTATCCCCAGAGCCAGTATGTTTTTATATGTATGAGTGTTTTGCCTACATGTATGTATGTGTACCATGTGTGTGCCTGGTGCCTGCAGAAAGCCAGAAGAGAGTGTCAGATCCTTGACACTGGAGTTACAGATGGTTGTGAATCTCCACATGGAGATTTCTGGGAATCAAACCCAGGTTCTCTGCAAGAACAATAAGTGCTCTTAACTGCTGAGCCATTGCTCCAACTCTTTTTTTTTTTTTTTTTTTTTAATTTTCATATTCTTTGCTTGAGCTCTTCAGTACTTCCATATTATCTTCTAGGCTTGATTTTCTATTTTTTGCTTCATCCATTTTGTTACTGAGGCTTTCTCCTGCCTTTTTCTGTTGACTGGATGAGTGTTCAATTTTCTTTTTCATTTCACCTGAGAGATTCCTTTAGTATTGCCATTTCCTTCTAGAGTTGTTCATTTTCTCCCTTTAGTCCTTTGATTTTTTTTCTTTATATTCCTTGATTTCTTTGAGTATGTCTATGCTTGTTCCTCCAGAGAGATCCCATTGTTGGAGTCTTCTATAGGACTGATAGAGTTTGGTGGGAATTTATTGTTTTTCTTATGTTGTTGATTTTTTTCCTTGTGCATGTGGATTTGGTTGGTTGATTTGTGTTTGCAATCTGATGTGAGATTCAGGTATTTCTTCCTTGTGTGGAGGGTCTGTTCCTCTAGGTTTTCTGTGGAGTGTCCAGAGACACTACCACTGTTTCCACTGGGATGCTCATACCTGGGGGGGGGGTGGGCAGCGGGGGCTGATTTGGCCTTTGTACCAGCAACTGGAGGGAAAACTCTGATGGTCTCAGAACCCTGCTGGGGGACCTGTCACTCTGTGGCTCTTTCTTTCTTTCTTTCTTTCTTTCTTTCTTTCTTTCTTTCTTTCTTTCTTTCTTTCTTTCTTTCTTTCTTTCTTTCTAGATGTTTGAATGTATTGCCTACATGTAGGTAGGTGCACCCATGTAACTGGAGTTATAGGTGGTTGTTAGCCACCATATGGGTGCTGGGAATTGAAACCTGGTCCTCTACCAGAGCACAGCTCAAAGGAACCTTCTTTCTTAGGGATTTTATCATGCTATTCCAGTATTTCTCGAACAATATCTTGTTCTAATTGCATTCCAAAGCCTTTCACAATTCTGAGAGCAGATTACTAAAGGCATTTTGGGACTGGATCTTCCCTTGCAGGTCTGGGTGGTTCACTCCTGATTCATAAAATACATCTTTTTAGGGGCTGGAGAGATGGCCTAGCGGTTAAGAGTGCCGACTGCTCTTACAGACGACCCGGGTTCGATCCCCAGCACCCACATGGCAGCCGAGAACCGTCTGAAACTCCAATTCCAGGAGAACTCCAGTTCCAGGGGAATCTGACACCCTCTTCTGACCTCAGCGGCATTGCACGACACGGGTGCACAGACCTGCATGCAGACAGTACATTCATACACATACAGAAATAAATAAATTAATAAAAAAAATTTTTAAAAATACATCTTTTTATTATATTTATTTAAATTTTATTTATTATTTTTATTTTATGTGTATGAGTGTTTAGCTTGCGTGTAGGTAGGTGTACAAGGTTCATGTACCCATGTCATTCAATGTCTGTGGAGGTCAGAAAATGGCATTAGATCCCCTGGAATTGGAGTTAAGGATGGATGTTAGCTGCTTTGTGGGTGCTGGGAATCAAACTCAGGTCTTTTTCAAAAGCAGTCAGTGCTCTTAGCCACTGAGCTATCTCTCCAGCCCTTATTTTATTTTATGTGTATTAGTATTTTGCTGCATATAAGTGTACCTATGTTGTACAGTGTCCACAGAAGCCAGAAGATGGTGTCTGATAATCTAGAATTGAGTTATAGCTGGTTTTTAGCTGCAGTGTGGGTGTTAGGAACAAAAGTTGGGTCCTCTGCAAGAGCAGTCAGTGCTCTTAACCACTGCACAATCTCTTTAGCACCAGGTGAACACATTCTAATGGAGCAGCTATTGTATTCTCCCATAAACTGAAGATTGGACACTGAACAAGACAAAGTTCCCACCCTCTCTAAGCTCATCAAACTCCAGATCAGGTGAGCAAAGAAGACCCCCTGTGGTCTTCTTTACAAACCTTTGGAGATGGTCCCAGTGGACATAAGCCATATGGAACAGGACATAGAGAAAGTACAAGTGTGGGAGCACTTCAGTAACAGCCCAGGGACATACCAGAGAGTGAAATTATGATTTATTTACTGCAACATATAATTTATACAGGCAGCGTGGCCAATCCAAGACCTACATCACACATTATTCCTGTGAGGAGGGCTCAGGAAGGATGTGCAGGTGAGAGGTTAACCCATGGCAGTGAGCACTTGCTGGCCCACACATGTGGAATGCAGCTCAAACCCAGGACTGCCACCCCACATCTCCCCCTTTTTGTTTTTGCCCCCACAAACTCAAAGATCGTTATAGAAGTGGTGGTTAATTACCTTTGTGTGGCCCAAATGGCAGTGACTGTTTTGTAAAAGTAATGAGACTTATCAAATGCCCAAATAAAAACCAAATGCAGGGTAAAAAACATAAGCAATATTCATGTAAACCCAATTAGCAAGCATCTATGCCAATTTTTTTTTTTACTTTTCCACCACCTTTTCAATCTTTTTGTGCTTTTATTGATGTTTTGTGTATTTCAGACATCATTTTTTATTTTCATTTTTTACTGATGCTTTGTATATTTCATACATCATTTTCCAATTCAGTTTAGGCATATTTCCCTTTCCCTTTCCCCCACCCCACCTCACCTGATCCCAGATCATGCATTCTGCCATAACTGTTCTGCATCTTTTAGCTTTTTTTCATTTTTTAACAATAAGTGATAATTTATGAGTACAAACATCCTTCGTGTGAAACCAATTTGCAAGTAGTTGTGCCCAAACCCATACAGCCCATGGGTCCCACCATCCAGCATGGGGGGCTTATATGTTCAATCAAGTTGATCAAATGAGTGTCCAGACCCCAATCGCAGCCCTTACATTCTACCATGCCCCCTCTTCCACAGATTGGTCCCTTAGGCTTAGAAAAGGGGCACAAGTGGATGAGAAGCAAAACAGTCTACTTTCTCTGGAGCTGTTGTCTTGGTCTCTGGTCAATTCTGGCTGTTTCCTTTCATGGGCTGACAGTTTCTCCAGGAATAGCCTTTCAATCCTACTAATGAAGCACACGCAATTAGATATATAGGTATTTAAACATTACTAATTGTTATGNGCCTGCCTCTGCCTCCCAAGTGCTGGGATTAAAGGCGTGTGCTACCACGCCCGGCTTTCTCCCTCTTTTTTTTTTTTTTTTTTTTTTTTGAGACAGGGTCCCCCTTCAGTCCCAGCTGGCCTGGAGCTCACTATGTAGACCAGGCTGGCCTTGAACTCACAGAAATCCGCCTGCCCCTGCCTTCTGAGTTTGATCTTGTTTATTGTTAGTCCTGTCTAATGCATTCCAGTTCTGTTTTCTTCCTGATTATACTGAAGGATCTTCCTGGGGGGAATTAGGTTCTCAGATTTCTTTTTTCTTTTTTATTTTGTTTCTTGAGATATAGTCTCAGTATGTAGCCCTGGCTGGCCTGGGACTTGCTATGTAAATCATGCTGAATTTGTGTGTGTGTGTGTGTGTGTGTGTGTGTGTGTGTGTGTGTGTGTGTAAGTTCTCTCATGTGTGTCGAAGCCAGAAGTCCACATCAAGTGTCTCCTATCATCACTCTTTTCCTTATTTTTGGTAGAGAGTCTCTCACTGAACCCAGAGCTTAATAGTTGGTCTGCCTGGCCAGGGAGCTCCAGGGAACCCTTCCATGTCTTCACCCTAGCCTATACCTCTCCAACTAGGTGTTAGACCAGAGCCACCACACCCGGCTTTCATGTGGGTGTTTGTGATCTGAACTCAGGGTCTCATCTTTGTGCAGTAGGCATTTTACCATCAGAGCCATCTTCCCAGCCCCTCAGTTCTTTAATTCCTCATACCACATCCCTGCTATTCTGTGAATAAATGTACAATAAACATTTGAAATACAAGAATATTCTAATCTAAGTTACACAAAATATATAATCCTTTTATTTACTTATATATGATTTACTTATATAACAATATTTGACATTTGCTATTGAAGATCCTAAGAAAGGAAAATTATTTTATGTTATTTAAAAAAATACTTGTCTTGTTTTATACCAGGCAACTTTGTATGATGACAACGGAGCATGTTTGGACAGTCTGTTTCTTAAATGCCTTGAGGTATTTTAATGTGTTTAACTTATTTTCATACAATTTAAAAATCTGTTTAAATACTTCCTTATGAATGTTGCTAATAGTGTAGTCATGCTACTAATGCTCATAATTATAGCTAGTATTTCCTGTACATTTATTATAGCTAGACTTGTGTTAACAGCTTTTAGATAGTGTTTCATTTTAACTTTTATGACAATGCTGTGATGTTCTTACATAGGAGCACAGCACAGAAAGACTTAGTGATGTGCTTACGTTCATAGAATCGTGGTGGCATTCAAACTGTTGTTCTAACCCAGGGTGTGACTCTAGAGTCTACCTCTGTTGCATGAGGTTTTGTGTATTATTTTTTTGCAGCAGTGGGAGGTGGAACCCAAGCCTTGATGCATGTGAAGCACATGTTCCATAGCTGAGTTCTTTCTCCTTTACACGATTATTTAAAACTCAGATATCTAAGAGGGAAATATTTTGTGAAATTACTCCCATTTAAGTATTTTCTCAAGTACTTAGCCTGTTTTTCTTCTGCTGGAAATGGAAAGAGGAGGAGCTAAAGGCAATTTTTTTTTTTTTTAATTGTAAGGATATTTCAGTTTGTTGCTCTGGATTCATTTCTTACTTTCTTTTTTTTTTTTTTTTTTTTTTNTTTTTTTCTTTCTGTCTTTTTGAGACAGGGTCTCCCTTTAGTCCCAGCTGGCCTGGAGCTCACTATGTAGATCAGGCTGGCTTTGAACTCACAGAGATTTGCCTGCCTCTGCCTCCCAAGTGCTAGGATTAAAGGTGTTCACGCCCTTCTCATCTCTTACTTTCATACACACATATATAATCTATAATCTTTCTGTGACTACAGTTTGAAATATTGAACAGGATTGATTGAAAGATTAGAAATTGCTTAATGCACAAAGCCTAGCATTTTAATACCATGCATTAGAATGGATTTTCTTAATATCACTATTAGGGTATTTGGCTATGGTATGTAATTCATCTTGAGATTAAAACAAAATTTTTGCTTTATTTTTATATTATGTGTATGTGTGTATTGCCTGCATGTATGCAAATGCTTCCATGTTGTACAGTACCCTCAGAGGACAGAAGAGAGTGTTAGATCCCCTGGATCTGGAGTTATGGATGGTTTTTGGCCACCATGTGGGTGCTAGTATTCAAACCTGGGTCATCTCCAACAGCCAGTGCTCTTAACCACTAAGCCATCTCTCCAGCCCCCTAATCTTGAAATTTTATGTCAGTAATGGTATGGACATAAAATGTTGTACTTTTATAATTATGAAACTAAGGTCTGGATACTTATTTTCTTAGGCTTAATTAGTGGAGGCTAATCATTTTACCCTAAGTAATTTCCTTAGTAAAAAATTAATATATTTTGTATATTTTCAAATTAAGTTGATAATTTATTTTTATACTGACAAATACACTAAAAATGCTATTTTTCAGGGGATGTAACTATAGTAAGTTGAAATATTTCTGTTAATTATGAATTTCTAATTAAAAGTTTTTTGAAGCCAGGCGTGGTGGCAGGCAGATCTTTGTGAGTTCAAGGCCAGCCTGGTCTACAGAGTGAGTTTCAGGACAGCTGGGAGACCCTGTCTCAAAATGACCAAAAAAATAAAAAAAGTTTTTTCATTATTATTTTTATTTCATGTGTATGAGTGTTATGCCTGCATGTGTGTAAGTGTATCCATGTCATTGCAATGCCCACTCAGGTCAGAAAAGAGCATCGGATCACCTGGAACTGGATGGTTGTTAGCTGCCATGTGGGTGCTGTGATTTGAACCCAGGTCTTCTGCAAGAATGGCCAGTGCTCTTGACCACTTAGCCATTTCTCCATTCCCAGTAGCTCTGATTTTTTTTTTTCTTCATTTTTGAGACAGGGTCTCCCTGTAGTCCCAGGTGGCTTGGCACTCACTCTGTAGACCAGGCTGGCCTTGAACTCACAAAGATCCACCTGCCTCTGCCTCTGCCTCGTGAGTGCTAGGATTAAAGGTGTGCACCACTACACCCAGCAGCTCCGATTTTTTAAATTACATTTAGTTGTCTAGATTCAAAGTGATTCCTTGAAAGAAAGCATTTTTTTCTTTTTGTGTTTGTGTTATTTGCATGTTGCTGAATGAACACATTAGTGAAATTTTTTATTGTATTCTTTTTTGTGTTTACTGATAGTTGACTATTGGATAATAATAAGTGAATTAGGCTACTAGTTAATTCGTTGAACAACTTTGATGAACATGTGTTATGTCTTGATGAATGCTAGGAGCTTCCTGGTATACAGGGAAAATAATTAACTACTTGCCTTTAACTTGGATGTTTATTCTTGAAAATTTAGGTGAAACCTGGAGATGACTTGGAAAGTGATCGATACTTAATAACAGTGGAGGAGGTTAGAAGCAGTAGAAGCATAGCTGTTACACAGGACAGCAGCAAAGAGGCACTGGAGTCAAGTTCTAGGCGACTTCTATCTTGTGGCCGATCACTTGGATGTCAGCCCTCTGGTCTAAAAAGGAAGGTTACTGTACGTTTCTTTGTGAAAACTAATTATTTTAGTGCATATTTATAATTTCCAAAAATGAGTGAATTTTATGGTATTTTGCTGATAAATTGGTATTTCGCTGATAAAAAGGTTATTTCATAGTTTACTTAGGTAGCAAGAAAATAAGTCCTAGTTAGGAAAGTCTTATTAAAAAGCAAGTTTTTTATTCTAGCAAGCTTTAAATATTACTTGTCTTAAAAGCATAAATATCTATTATTCTTTACAGCCAGTTTAATATTTTCTTTATAAATACTGATATAACTTATAATTATTTTAATATTTTTAGGGCTTTCAAGGACCACGCAAGGTCCATAAGAACATGGTTGTTACAGAAAATCGTCAATCAGCTGCGTCACTTGGTGATGTGACACCTTGCTCGGCTTTTTCTCCTACATTCTACAGCACACTTCCCATGTTTTCTACGCTTGGCAAGAAAGATATAAATCATACACCAACAGATGCTGAGAAAATTACCCCTGACAAGAACAGAGGGAGAGGTAACATGCGTTTTTCACTGGTCTCTACTTCATCTTTCAAGGTGAACTCGGAACCACAAGGTGAAAAGGATTATTTTTGCTCTCCTATCAGTTCTGGAAGTCAGCATTCAGACTCTTTACCAACCAATGATACCGTACAAAGAAATAGTATGCCATCTCACTGTCTGAGCATTTCACAAAACCTTAGAAGCAAAGAACAGATACTAGCTCTTCTGAAGTCCAAGTCAGCTAACACGCAGAAGGATCTGAATTCTGAGATAACAGGACATTTTCCTCAGATGCAACCACAAGCAAGTTCAAAGATTATTACTAAGCCAAAGGAAGACAGTGCTGATACCAAGAACACAGGAAATTTACACTTTGAACTTCAACCAGAAAATGCCATGAGAAACACAAGTCGGTGGGCCTTGTATTTAACCCCGCAGTGTTCACCTCAATGTTCTGCTGTAGATGGGAATGGCACAGAAAGGAAATCTGAAGCCCAGGACAATATGAAAAATTTGAGTTTGACTGAACTCTTGGTGCCAAAACCGATGCAGTTCTTTAAAACATGTGCTGAAAAGAGAGAAGAGTACAGTGAAGACAAGCCAGTAGATGACAGTGGCCAATTCAGAAATCAGGAAAGAAATTTAGATGTTCCTTCACTCTGTGAAAGCAGCAGCTCATTAGTTAGCTGTAGCAGTGTAGAAAATGTTGATTTATTATCAGAAACTGATATTCAATATAATAATAAAGTACCTTGTAATCAGAATGATAAAATATGTATAGAAGATTTGGCTTGCATTAGAGAAAAGATTCCCATGGCCAGTAGATGTGGAACACTGGAACAGGAGTATAGACCAGTGTCATCTTTGCTAAAAATAGAAGATAAAGAAATCGAATCTTACCTAAGTAACAACTCTAGGATCTCCGATGAGATTGCAGATGTGTTTTCTAAAAGTAATACTGATGGAGAATGTCCAAATACTATTCATGAACCTTCACAACCATTTTTAGAGGTTTCTTTTAATCTGAGTAATTTTGAGACCAGTGATGAGGAATCACAAGAAAGCAAGAAAAATTTCCAGGATTCAGAGAGCTGTGAAAAGGAAATTTTGCTTGTCAATAATAATTCACGTGTTCAGAAGAGCTGTGAGGTTGTGCAAGAAGTTGCAGGTAAACATTTGCCTCTCTTAGCATCTACTAGAGGCAAGCCTAAGGAGGTGTTTCCCACCGAAGAGATTCTGATGTCAGAGTTCTGCGATAGAACCTGTGTGGGTTTTAATGAGGGATGTTGTAAAGATGGAAACCCTGGAAAAGCAGTAGAGGAGCAGGGTGGTGATGCAAAAAGCAGTTTGGACTTGTCATTAAAATGCAGTGATATACATGTAGATAATAAAGAACATGCTTCTAAACCTATCAAAATAATTGGAATTGACTATAGTATTGCTTCACCCTCAGATGAATCTAAACATATAAATACAAATGTACATATTCCTCCTATTTTAAAAATAGTCACTAATCAGACACCTAAAAATAGTGACATATATTTAGAAGGTGCTCAGCATCAGCCTTGTATTTTGAGAAATGATTTAGATAAAAATGATGAACAGGTTACATCACTCATATCTAATAGTCAGGATCACTCTAAATGTATTGAACTGGATAAATCAAATACTGAAGTTTCTAGTTGCTTGTTTTACCCTTGGGGAGAAAAATACCCTATATTCAAAGACACTGAAGCATATCTTCCTGAATCTCAAAAATTAGGAAGGATTAGCAGTTTATCATATGACAATATTGAAGATGAAACTCCAAGAAGCAAACAATCCTGGAATAATGATAGAAATTCTTCAGAACTTCTTGAAGTAATAAATAACATTTCTCTTTTAAAGTCACTGTCTGAACATAACACAGCTTTAGAAAGCTTGGCATTAGTAAAGAAGAAAAAGAATGCCTTTCAACAAGCTCAGCAGACCTGTGAGGCAGACAGCAATCCTGAAGGTTAGAATGACATGTCTGTTTTGGATGGCTTATGCTCTTTGTAGCTCAAAGGATGAAAATAATATTATTTGCAACATTAAAGAATTACATATTGGTAGCTGGGTGTGGTGACTCATGCCTATAATCCCCATAGGGAAGGTAGAGCCATTATCAAGAACTCAAGATCATCTTCAACTACATAGTACATTTGAGGCCAGCTTGGGCTATGGAAGACCCTGCCTTGAAAAATGGGGAAAACTTACATAGCGTAATGCATGCATTTGATTAAAATAATTCTTTTTTTTTAATTAAAAAGAAATTTTTTAAGTGTAGGAGTATATTGCCTGTATGTAGGTAGGTGCCCCCATGTTGTGCACTGCCCTCAGAGGTCAGAAGGCATTGGATTCCTTGGACCTGGAGTCAACAGATGGTTAACTGCCATGTGGGTGCTGGGAATGGAACCCGGGTCCTCTGCAGCCAGCACTCTTAACTACTGAGCCATGCAGCCAGCACTCTAAACCACTGAGCCATCTCTTCAGCCCCCAAAACAATCCTTATAAAGAATAATACAGTGAAGAGTAAGTCTCCTTCCTGTCACACTCAGTCTACTCAGAATTAACCACTCTCCTGAGTGTCAGTCTGGAAATATTCTGTTCATATGCAGAGCACATATATTGGCACATAGGCAAATGTGTGTTAAATATTACTACTCTATAAATATTACTGCTTTATATGTTTAGTGCCTAAACATATAAACTTTACATACATAAAGTATATTTATAAAACTGTATGTAGGGGCTAGAGAGAGGGCCTAGTGGTTAAGAGCGCTGACTGTTCTTGCAGAGGACCCGGGTTCAATCCCCAGCACCCACATGGTGGCTAAGAACCGTCTTTAACTCCAGTTCCAGGGGAGTCCAACACCCTCTTCTGACCTCCATGGCATTGCACGACACAGGCGCACAAACCTACATGCAGACAGTACATTTATACACATAAAAAAAGTTCAAAAAAAAAAAACCGGGTGTGGGAGGCAGAGGCAGGCGGATATTTGTGAGTTCAAGGCCAGCCTGGTCTACAGAGTGAGTTCCAGGACAGCTGGGGCTACAGGGAGACCTTTCTCGAAAAGACCAAAAAAAAAAAAAAGTTAAAAACGTTTAAAAAAAAACTGCACCATTAATCCTAATTCTGGCTGCTCGTGGTGGTGCATGCCTTTAATCCCAGCACTTGGGAGGCAGAGGCAGGCCGATCTCTGTGAGTTCAAGGCCAGCCTGGTCTACATTGCGAGTTCCAGGACAGCTGGAGCTACAGGGATACCCTGTCTCAAAAAGACAAAAAAAAATTACATTTATTTTGTAATATTAGGGCTGCGTGTGTATGTGTGTGTGTGTGTGTAGAGATCAGAGGACACTTTCCAGGAGTTGGTTCCTCTCATGTGGGTTCCAGGCATGGTGGCAAGTGCCCATATCTGTTGAGCTGTCTTGTTGGTCCATATTTGACTTTTTGCATTTCTGTGAATGAACATGAAAGCACTATGAATATTGGTTTTAGGGTTACGGTCAAACTTTAGGTAGTAGGCATAATTTGAGTAATGAGGGCTGATTCTTTTTTGATTGTGTGTGTGTGTGTGTGTGTGTGTGTGTAAGAGAGAGAATGTATCATGGTGAACATTTGGAGGTCAGACAACTGTGGAGTCAGTTCTCTTTATATCCTTATGTGGATCATCTTAGCTTGGCAGGCTTATTCTGCAAGTGTCTTTAATGGACAAGCCATGTCATTAGCCTGATGCATATTTTATTTTTAAATTTTATTTATGTGTATGAATGTACTGTCTGCATGTAGGTTTGTGCACCTGTGTCATGCAATGCCGTGGAGGTCAGAAGAGGGTGTCGGATTCCCCTGGAACTGGAGTTAAAGATGGTTCTCAGCCACCATGTGGTTGCTGGGGATCAAACCCGGGTCCTCTGCAAGAGCAAGTGGCACTCTTAACTGCTAGGCCATCTCTCCAGCCCACCTGATGCATATTTTAAAAGTAAGTTGTTTTTCTTAGGACAACTTGAGAAAATTGCATCAATTGGGATATAACAGATAATTTCATGGATTTAGTACAAAGTTAGAGAAGAAATTTTACTGCCATTTTAGAATGCATAAAAATACATCTTGGGGGCTGGAGAGATGGCCTAGTGGTTAAGAGCGCCGACTGCTCTTGCAGAGGACCCGGGTTCGATCCCCAGCACCCACATGGCCGCTGAGAAGCATCTGTAGCTCCAATTCCAGGAGAACTCCGGTTCCAGGGGAATCCGACACCCTTTTCTGACCTCCACGGCATTGCACGACACGGGTGCACAAACCTACATGCAGACAATACATTCATACACATAAATAAATTTTTAAAAATTTATTAAAAAAGTTTGGAACTGGAAAGACAGCTCCATAATTAAGAGCACTGACTGCTCTTTCAGAGGACTTGGGTTCTATTCCTGGCACCCACACAGTGGCTAAACCTTCTGTAACTCCAGTTCCAGGGGAATTTGACACCCTCTTCTGACCTACTTGGCCATTGCACTACACAGGTGCATTTACATGTAGGCAATATGCTCATACACACAGAAAATATTAAAAAATATGTCTCTAGTTAAAGTTTATTTTTTTAAATACCCATTTTTATTTTTCTGTTTATGAGCGTTTTGTCTGCATGTGTGCACACAGTGTAGTGTCTGTGGAGGTCATAAGAGGGCTCTAGACCCTTGGAACTTAAGGTACAGATTGTTGCTAACCACCATGTGGGTGCTAGAAACAACCCCAGTCCTTTACAAGAGCAGCCAGTGCTCTTAACTGCTGAACCATCTCTCCAGCCCATTTGATAAGGCTTTTGTGAGATAATATACTTTAGGAAGATGTTTTTAGAGCTTGATTATAGAACAAAGGAAATAAAAGAAAAGTCAATTTGCATCCTCTGCCTTTTTTTTTTTTTTTTGTCTTTTCGAGACAGGGTCTCCCTGTAGCCCCAGCTGTCCTGGAACTTGCTCTGTAGACCAGGCTGGCCTTGAACTCACAAAGATCCACCTGCCTCTGCCTCCCAAGTGATAGGATTAAAGGCGTGTACCACCACGCCCGGCTTGCATCCTCTGCCTTTTAAAAATTCTGTTTGGAAATAACATCCATTTTTATTTCTTTAATAAATATTTTTCCTGCATCTATATAAGTGCACCTGTGTTGTGAAGTGCCTGTGGAGGCCAGAAAATGGTGTTAGATCCCTTGAAACTGGAGTTACAGATATTAGTCACTATGTGGGTGCTGAATCCAGTATTCAGTCTGCTCTTCTGGGAAGAGGCTAGTGCTCTTAACCATTGAGACATTGCTCTAGCCCCATTTTTATTTTATTCTGATTTTTTAACAGGAAAATAATGAATTTAGAAATAAGTTATCTAAATGTGAACTTTATACCAGCTATAACTGAATTTTGAGAACAACATTCAGTTAAATTATAATTGTGATTTTAGAAATAAAGATATATTGAATCTATTAAAAATTTTTATTTTAATTTTATGTGTATGAGTGTTAGGCCTGCATGTAAGTGTACCTGTGTTGTGCAGTGCTGGTGGAGGACACAAGAGGGTGTTGTATCCCCTAGGACTGTAGTTATGGACAGTTGTTAGCTGCCATGTGCATGCTGGGAATTGAGCTGAGGTCCTCTGCAAGAGCAGCCAGTGCTCTTAGCCGCTGAGCCATCACTCCAGCCCCTAGTGACTGTACTTCTAAGGAAAAAAAAACATTTTTGTAGTAGATTGAACCCATGGTCATACACATGCCAGACAAATGCTCTACTACTAGGCTATATTCTCAGCCTAGAAAATCCCATTTTTGGGGCTGGAGAAATAGCCTAGTGGTTAAGAGCATCGACTGCTCTTGCAGAGGACCCTGGGTTCAATCCCCAGCACCCACATGGCAGCTAAGAACCATCTGTGACTCCAATTCCAGGAGAACTCCATTTCCAGGGGAATCCGAGACCCTCTTCTGACCTCCTCGGCATTGCATGACATGGGTGCACAAACCTACATGCAGACAGTTCATTCATACACATACAGAAATAAATTTAAAAAAAATCGCATTTTTAAATTGGCATCCTGTAAGATGGAGTGACTGGCCACCTTGCCCTCCTTTCCACTGTGCTGGTCTGCCAACTTACCTGCTTCGTATTGTCGCTTTCTCTTTCACTTGAACTTCTGTTTCTACAGTATCACTGATCTTTTCTTCAGGTCTCAAATGTTACTCCAGGAGAGATCTGTCCAGAACACTGTACAGTTACACAGTATTGAATCACCTTTCCATGTGACACCCTGTTTCATCAATCAGAATTTGTCTGGCTTAATTATGTGTTTGCTTTTTGTGTCTCCCTTTTTCTTTTTCTTTTTTTTTTTTTTTTTAATTTATGTGTATGAATGTACTGTCTGCATGCAGGTTTGTGCACCCAATGTCATGCAGTGCCATGGAGGACAGAAGAGGGCATTGGATTCCCCTGGAACTGTAGTTAAAGAAGGTTCTCAGCTGCCATGTGGGTGCTGGGGATCAAACCCGGGTCCTCAGCAAGAGCAGTTGGCGCTCTTAACCGCTAGGTCATCTCTCCAGCCCAGTGTCTCCCTTTTTCAAAAGGTTTTTATTAGTCATGTTCACTGTATTTCACTATGCTGATATACTGCTTAAATGAAAAATGAGATTCTCAAACTAAGAGGGATTTAGGTTTGGAAATAACAAGGTACTTCTCCTTTTTTTCCTGGATACATGCATGTCCTGGTTTGCCCTAGTTTGCTCTTTTTTTTTTTTTTTTTTTTTTT